>CANXYI011592105.1:0-18674 GCA_948208565.1 Hura crepitans | reverse complement strand
TCTCTAGATTGCCATTTTATGCCATCATGATACAGTTCATACACTTTCAACTAAGTAATCTTTGATCACACCTAAGGTTGTTTGACTGATGAGGTTTGATCGAATGGATAGGGATTTTGGGTTGGCTTGTTAGGCTAAACCTTAAAACATTAATTGGACATGAAGTCGAATTTGGTGGATTGGCTTATTAGGCTAAACCTTAAGAACATGAATTGGACACAAAGTCGAATTTGTGGATTGGCTTATTAGGCTGAACCCTAGAAACATAAATTGGACACGGAGTTAAATTTATGGAGTGGCTTGTTGGGCTGAACCCAAGAAACATAAACTTGACACGGAGTCGAATTTATGGATTGGCTTGTTAGGCTGAATCCTAAAAACATAAATTAGACATGGCATCAAATTTATGGGTTAAAACTTTAGTGTTGATCCTTAGAGTAAATTGTGCTTCGTAACTCTGAATTGATCCTATAAAAAAGGAATAAAATGTCAATTTTGATAGAAGAGTGAATTTAACTTTCTTAGATTCTTGTGGTTCTAGGTCCGTGCAGACATCTACATATTAGTCCGTGCGGACTTAACATTAACTGGTATAGACTATCTCAAGTAAGTCCATGTGGATTTTGCTCCCAAAGGTCCATGCAGACTTGATATGTTACGGTGTGTCCGTGCAAACGTATCTTTGCAAGGTCCATACAGACTTATCGCATTAGCAATATAACCATCCCTTTTTCTTCTCCATTTCTCATTTCTTCTATTTCAATCTTCTGTTTCTCTTTTTCTTCTCAATAGAACACTCTTACCATGGCTTCTTATGTAGGAAGTGCTTTGGGGTCCTTTCCCTCTAACTGTGAGGATACACCCACTGTGATCCTCCTTCCACAGGGAGGAGGATCTATAGTTTTTCCTCCTCCATCGAAGGACAACTTTATGCCTGCTCTAGTGGGTTTTGTTCTATCTGTGGCAGTGAACTGCCTAAAGAATGTAGTGCCTATTAATGGCATTGTTCTTAGTAATTTGACTCCACTCTTGGCAGATATGGCTCACCACGCATGCTCTGAGGTGTACCCGTAGGTGAGTCTTCACTCCTCATGTGTTTTTTGTGTTGTTCTTCTAGTCATTTTTGCGTTTTCATGCTTTGTAAAATTTTGGGTGCGATAGGTCTGTGTGGACTTAATATGCTAAGGCTGGATAGGTCCATACAGACTATGCTTATAAGGTTGTTGGTCTGTGTGGACCTTTTAAATTTCCTTTTTATCAGAACTGTTCCTATGGTAGCATAGGTGATTTTATATGTGATGTCTATATGGACTTGTAATTGACTATCTCTAACTTTGATTGAAGTCTGTGTGAACTTGGTATTGACTATCTCTGACTTTGATTGAAGTCTGTGTGGACTTGCTATTGACTATCTTTAACCTTATATGGTCTGTGTAAACTTTTATGGCCAATATCCTTTTAGCTCGTGCGGACTTATTATTTTTGAATTCTAGTCTGTGTGGACTTTGTTTTTGAATTTTGGTCTTGATTCTCAATTGCTTACTTTTTATAGACATGTCTAAAGTGCGGGGGTACCCATTTTGGTCCACAATAGTGGTACTCTACCATGCCCATGATAGTGAAGAACAATGTGTACATGATGGGTTTCTAGACTTTCATTGACCACCTCATTAGGGGAGATTTTTGTCGTGATCTTTAGGCATTGCATGATGTGCTGGACAGGTGGATAGACATAATGCAAACTTCCACATGTCCTTTAGTGAGCTAATTATCACGCAATTTGATTGGGCATTCATCATCGGGGCACCCTGTACTGGTCATGCCATTACTTTAGATGCTTGCTATCGACATCCTTCCCTGCATCTGCTAGAGGTGAAAGAATTGTTAGGATTTATGCCCTAAGACCGGGCCAATAGCATTCATTATTCTGACCTTTAGGAAAGGTAGAGTGAAGAATCTCCCTTCAGTGTGCTAGAAGTGGGCCAGTACATATGCTACTTTGTCCTATACTTGTTGGGCACCACCTTATTTCCTAATGCCAATGGCACCATGAGCTAGAGCTTTCTCCCAATGTTGGAGGAGGTAGACAAGATAGGGAGCTAGAACTGGTGCAACTCCTCTTTGGGATTTATATTTCAGAGTCTGGACATGGTAGTACAAACTTAAAAGAGTTATCATTTCATCCAGGAATTTGTGTCTGGTGTCCTAGTAAGTAGAGTCTCTTTCCTTTTTTCTTTCTTTTTTTTTCTTCGAGACTTTTATTATTGACTTGCTTCTTTTGTCATCCTTAGGTGTGGGCTTATGAGCTTCACTTGTTAGCCCATCCCTGTGAGCTTGATGTGCCTAGACATTACTTGTGATGGATAAATGGGTCCAGCCTACCTCAGGTCCATAGAATACAGTGTCCTTAATACAACATTGGTAGTATCTCAACTCACGTGCTTGGACAAATGTAAGTAAGTCCTACACAAAAAAACGTTTCTCTCAGTAATTGATTATACATTACTAACACTTACTTATGTAGGTTGACTTAGCCTGGTGGGTCTTCCCCATTGATGACTTGCCTCCCCCTCTACGCTTCATTCGGGTTTTGTCTTTCCACCATTTGTTATTGACTACTCCTAAAATGTACTGTTGGTTTTTGGGAGAGAGAGTAGTTAGTTGGCATTTGGGTCCTGATGTGCATCTCATCCCTCTAAACCCTCTTGAGTCTATGTTATTCAATAAGCACATCGATAACCTAGGCTTTATTTAAGGGATAACCATCGGGGTCCCTGGAGCCACACTAGTGGAGGATGGTGATGAAGGCTATGCTCCATGGGTTACATCTCACCTACTTCCTCATGTTCCTTACACTTTTGGGCCTTTTCCTCCTTAGGTAAAATTCTTGTGTTTTGTCATATATTTCATAATGTCTTCTTTAACTTGTATATTCTTGTGCTATAGCCTACTACTGCTTTTGGGGCTAGTCCCTCTTCCTTAAGAAAGCAACCACAAACTGTGTATGGTTCCCTCAGTTCATAGTTCTTTCCAGCTCTATCCCATGCTCTTAGATCATCAACTGGCCCGTTGTCTTTTCCTACTGAGGTGATAGGGACATTAGCAGATGTAACTAAGCTAAGCTATATGTGCTACGGCATTGATGGAGAGCTCTCTTTGGCCAAGCTTCATATTAAGGAGAAATGGCCTATGACCTTCAAGCCTGAGGACACCACACTGGTAACACCCTTAATTTTGTCATTAGAGTCCTTTCTTTTCCTGACACCTTGCATTTCTTGATCAAGTGAAGAAGGCTCTAGTGGAGAGGATAGCACGGGTTGTGGAGGCTTTTAGAAGGGCCATGATTGATGAAACCCAAGTGTTGGTAGTAAGTGCATTTCTGTTGTGTATGTCATTTGTGTGTCTTACCTATTGCTGTTATGCTAATGCACAAGTATGTTATGTATGCTTATGTCTATTGTGTTACATATATGCTACACTTCATGACATTTGTATTACACCCTATGTTATGTGCATTATGCTAAACTACATTACATGCATGTTGTGTCATATGCTATGTTGCATGTGTGTATGTGACATGATCCTTCACTCTTTCGCAGAACGAGCTGTCCCGGTGTGTGGTGGCTTTACGTGAAGCTCGAAGGAAGATCAGGGCCTATAAAGTTGCTGAAAGGTTGGTGATCTCTTTTGAGGATGAAGATACAGAAGAAGAGGATAGCCATGATGGCTAGGTTAGAGGATGGCCTATTTGTCTCTCTCTATTTTTTTTATTTGAAGATAGGATTTCTAGTTTCCTATGTAGAACATGATACAATCTTTCTCTTTAAGTACTCTTAATTTTCATAATTTTTGTTTGGCTCATGTATGCTTTATTTCTTCTTCATGGTATTGAATGAATATGATATTATTGTATGCTTTATGCCCGAATGGGATGCCTTAGTCCATGGGGACTTAGAACGATTTTATTAGTCTGGACGGACTTATGAGAGATTTGGTCTGTGGAGTTAATATGGGGGCATCACGAGCACCTGCTTACTTAGTCCGTGCAGACCTTGACATCGTATATAGGTCCGTGTGGACTTCCTCACATGTTTTAGATTCCTATTCCTATTTAGAAAAGTAATGGAATGCCTATAAATACCTTTCCCTTGTTACTCATCTTATCCATTTTATTCATCATGTCTCCTTTTTGCTTGGAATTGCTTAAGGTTTCAGAATCCAAAACTTCTTGGACTTCACTTATTCTCACACTCTTCTTGGCTCTTCAATTCCTGAGCAGAGTTCGAATTGACCCTAAATTCATAAAGGCTACTGCACAGTATTGGAATCCTATTTTACATGTCTTTACCTTCAGTTAATAAGAAGCATGTCCTACTTTAGAGCAGTTCGTGACTATCGTGGAATACAAAATTACTCCTACTACCCTTCCAGCCTTACCTTCCTTTAAGGATCACTATCCCTTGGATATTATTCTAGCTTTGGGCTTTTCTCCCATTTTGTGTCATAGACTTATACTAGGAGTAGGTCCATTTTCTTTATAGGTGATTTTAGATCACATTCATCAAATCCCGGTTAACTCAATAGAATGGGCGAAATGTGTCTTGTTATGCCAGCTTGGGAGCTATTTGAGTGTTACTTCCCAAGATGATCACTGCAACTTTAAGATTCTTCACATTCTCACTATGACGTGTTCTAGTCATAATCCTTTTAGTGTATTCTTGGCTGATATTATTCATAGTTTAGATACGCTGACAAGGAAGGATGTTGACTTTATGATAGGGAGCCCACTTCTCTTACAGGTAACCTTATTAATTTTGTTGTGACCCTGACTTTTGCCTAGTATGCTTGTGACTGTTTTCATACTAGCAGGTTGGCCTAATTTTTGCTTAGGTGGTCTTTTAAAAATTTTCCAACCTAATGGCCCCTTTTCCTTCTTTTTCTTCTTTTTCTTTTTTTTTTTTTAGATTTATCTTTAAGAAAAATTGGGACTAATTGTTCCACCTCCCGAAAGGCTTTGGGCGAAGTATGGCTCCTGTCACCATTGTGAGAGAAAGCTTACTTTAATGTGGGACTCTTTTGATTAGTGGCTCTCGTGGCTTAACACAATCATCCTGTTGCATTGGAGATGTCCTTGGTGGAAGATTAGCCACTTCACCCTATCTTGTCATGCAGGCTGTGTGCCTTTAATTAGATTGAGGCATGCCACTTTTTATAGCCTTTCGCGTATCTTGCGATAGTTTGGTTTGGTATAAAGGATACTTACTGAGCCTCTCGAGTTTTGTGGTGGCCTTCTGACTCGTCACTTATTACGCTCTTTTCCTGACTTATGGGAGAAAAGCACCATTCTGAGGGATGTGCCCGATTTCACAATCAACACCATTCATATAGATGATTCCTACAACAAATGGATTTTAAGTGATGCTAAAGATAATAGATCCTTATCACTAAAGAGGAAAATTATAGACGATGTTTCTAGTTCTAAAAAGAAATGATGTATGTAACTTGTTTACTTGTATGATCTTTTCTTGAATGATAATTTGCATGTTAGTGATCAAAACTAAAACATTTTTGTCATTGATTGAATTTAAAACTAAACCAACTAATCTTGGTGAATGTATTAACTTCCATTAATAGCATTGTCATTACCAAATAGCCTTGAGAGTTTTTCTTGATTGGCCATTTTTTATCTGATCCCCTAACTTTCACATGAAGTGCCCTGTTAGGTTTTTACCTCATCGGGGTGTCCTAACTTTTGCCTAAGCTGCTCTATTCAGGTTTTCAGCTTAGCAAACTCTTTTTTTTAGCAGAAGTACTTTTTCAACCTGTCTATATTAATTGGCTCTAAAAACTCATTACCCTCTAAATCTGGTATCTTGATGCCTCCATGCTTGAGTACCTTTTTGACTATGTAAGGACCTTCTCAATTAGGTTTGAAATTTCCATCGGTTAACTTGCTTAAGTACCATATCACCTTTTTTTATGATTCTAGGTTTGATTTTCTTATTATAGGCTCTTGTGATTCTTTTTTGGTATAATTGCATATGATAGAGAGCTTTGAGCCATTTTTTATCTATTATTACGAGTTGACTGTACCTGCTTCTGAACCATTCTGCTTTCAGTATATTTGCCTCCAGTACCACCCTTAAGGAGGGTATTTCTATCTTGACTGGTAGTATCGCCTCCATGCCATACACCAGCGAATAAGGCGTAGCTTGGGTGGACATCCTAACTGTCGTTGTGTACACCCATAATGCAAATGGTAGCATATTTGCCTAGTCCTTATAGGTAATAGTCATTTTTTGTAAAATTTTCTTGACATTTTTATTAGTGGCTTCTACCACTCCATTAGCTTATGGTCTGTACGGTGAAAACTTATGATATTGAATTCTAGACTTTTGAAAGAGTTGCCTAGTCTCCCTCTAAAACTGTACTCTATTGTCTGAGATAATCTGTTGTGGCAATCCATACCTACAAATGATATTTCTTTCAATAAAATTCCCCATCTATCTTGCCCCTCATTTATTGAAAGACTCAGCCTCTACCCACTTCGTGAAGTAATCTACTGCCACTACTATGAACTTATGTCCCTTAGCTGCTGACGACCTTATTTCTCTAATTATGTCAATTCCTTATGTTAAAAAGGGCCATGGGGATGATAGGCTAGTCAGATCATTAGGTGGTAAGTGACTCAAGTTCTCATATACCTGGCATTTGTGGCACCTTTTTATGAAGTCACAATAATCTAACTCTATAGTTAACCTATAGTATCCAAGTCTCATGATCTTCTTCGCTAAGTTTCTACCATTCATGTGTGGGTTGCACACTCCCTCATGTACTTCCTCAAAAACCCTTTGAGATTCTAACTCATCTATACACCTAAGTTGTATCCCATCCATCTGCCTCTTGTATAACATACCCTGGAATAAAATAAACTGAGTGGACAACTTTTGGTGTGCCTTCTTATCATTTTTAGTTGCATTCTCAGAGTATTCCCCCTTTTCTAAGTAGGTCTATATGTCATGATACCATGGTAATCGGGTGCATTGTTGCTCAATGGTGGAGCTAACTATTCCAGTGTAGGTGGGAAACCTTATCTTACTAAAATACATAGGCTAGGATAAATCTCTCTTAGTAAGGGTTAATACTGACATCAGGGTGGCTAGAGCGCCTGTGACTTGGTTTTGTTCACTAGGGATATGGTGAAAAGTGCATTGATCAAATCCCTTAACTAGGTCTATGAGAATTCTAATGTACTTACCTAAGTTCTCATCTTTGGTTTCCCATTCACCCTTAACTTACTGAATCACTAGCATTAAGTTCCTATAGACATCAACCACCTTTGCCCGTAATTGATACAAGGTTTCTAAACCATAAATGAATGCCTCGTATTCAACCATATTGTTGGTGGCTGAAAACTCTAATTTCCTCACCAAGAAGATTTGCTCACCTTTTAGGTTGCTGATCAATTCTCCCACACTTGCTCCCCTTTTATTGACGGCTCCATCAAAGAATATTTTCCATCCTTCCTAATATATTGCCCTCAGGTGTTCATCTAGAAATTCATATTCCTCCTGCTTCTCTTCAATCTGGTGAAGGGCTAGGAATTTAGCTATAGCTCATCCTTTGATGGTTTTCTTGGTAATGTAAGAGACATCAAACTCCTAAAGAAGCAATATCCATCATCTTATCTTACCTACCAAGGATAGAGTAGATTATAGACACTGAAGTGGGTGGTCATTTCTTACTACTTCTTCCACTTTTTAGGATTAAAAATAGTGTGACAATTTCTTTGATGCCCAAATCATCCCCAAACATATCTTTTCCACTTTTTCATACTTCTACTTATAAGGGAGTAACTTCTTGCTTAGATAATAAACTACGTTTTCTATCCTAGCTTCATCGGCTTACGCAATCAATGCCCCCATTGATGACCTTTCCACTGCGAGATACAAGATTAAAGGCTTACCTGGTTTTAGAGGTCTTAAAATTGACAGGTTAACTAGTTACTTCTTATTGGACATAAATGCTTTCTCACAGTCACTATGCCATTCCTTTGGTTGGCCTTTATGCAGCAAGTTGAATATGGGTTTGCACACCATCATGAGTTTGGATATGAACCTGCTAATGTATTGAATCTTGCCTAGGAATCCCCTCACTTCTTTCTCAGACAATGGTGTAGGATGTCTAAAATGGCTTTTACCTTATTTGGGTCAACTTCAATCCCCCTCTTGCTTACTATGTCTAAAATGGCTATTACCTTATTTGGGTTAACTTCAATCGATCTATTAGTCCAAAGCTTTCACTAAAAATCTTTCTTTCTAAAACCCTACATTTGCTTTATAGCTTGAAGCTAATAACAAGTAAAGATTCAAGACCTCATTTTTTATTATTCCTTCCATTTGTATTGTTTATATAAAGTAATGATCTCCTAGGATTAATCAATATGTGAGGTGATTCTATGTAATCCCCACATTGATTATAGGAGTAGGCTATTATTTTTGAACTATTTTTATCATATGAAATTGCCTATTAAAATGATGTAATCATTCTATAATTGACACTCTAATTGCACAGACACTCTAATTACACAGACTTACCTTAACACATGATAAGGTTCATATGTACTTAATATTTAAATATATGCATGATCTGATGTCTTTATGGACTATTGTTTGATAATTGTCCTTCGTTTACTTTATATACTATGTTTTAATGTATTTTGTTTACCAAGTTGACATGTTTGTATGTTGTTATCTTATCGTATGACTATTTTGTTCCCTAATATACATATTATTTATATTTTAAAATTAATGTGTGGTTCACATGAACTCCTTTTCTTGAGGAATGTAGTCCGTACGGATGTATGTGTTTTATGCATGAGTTTTCTATATTTGTTCAGATGGACTCCTTTTCACATGGAATGTAGTCCGTACGGATGTATGTTTTTTGTGTATATGTATGTTGCCATGTAAATCCATATAGACTCTATTTCACAAGGATAATAGTCCGTATGGACATTTATTTCTTATACATGTGTATTCTACCTTGTAGTCCATATGGACTTCCTTTTTTTAGAAATGTAGTCCATGTGGATATATGTTATATGCTTATGTATTCTATCTTTATGTCTGCATAGACTCCATTTCATAAGGATTATAGTTCGCTTAGGCATATGTTCTGAATTCTAGTTCTTATGAATATTAGTATTTATCATTATATTTTCCTTGTAATTTTTAGTTTGCCATTTTATCATTTATAATCATTACTTTAGCATGTTTCATGATCATTCATATTTGTGTTGCATACATTTTTCTTCTTCTATTTGATGTTACCATTAGGTCCTCATGGACCACTATTTATTTTACTAACCTTTTTACATTGAGTTGTGCAAGAGTGACCATTCTTACTATATAGGAGGTCTAGATAAACATATTAACTATGACACATTATAGTCCACAAGGAATTAGACCAGAGGCCATATGGAGTTTACACATACTTATTGACATAAAGATAGGACCAAGTAGCTTATTCTTTATTTGTTTATTTTGTTTTATACCTTTTATTTCTTTTAGTTATTTTAGGTTGTAATAGGTAGTTTAATAACTTATTTTACAAGCTAAATGCCTAGCCTCACATCAGTGATTTTCTATCCAATTAATTGGCATTTTGTTAATAAAATGGTTTTGAGCTTTTTTTAACAAAAATAACATAAAAATGTATTTAAAAAAAAAGGCTAATCTCCTAGAGATGGGAGTTGCGCAATTACTACCAATTCCTATGGAATTATAGGTAGTTGTTAGGTTAAACATAAGCTAATAAATAACTTTATTTTTATGTCAATACAAACTTATGCTTGTTATGTATTCATAATATTGCAATTTTATTCTCTCTATGTGATAATGTGACATAAATGCTTTAATTATTATGCTTGCTTGCATGATATAGGATTAATAATTGTTAGAATATAAAGGAAGGTATATTATTAGGGCATAAATAAGATCTAATTCTAAACCCTTTCTAGGCAAAAGATTAGTGGCCCTAGTGTAAATCTAGGTGGTGACTCCAAACACTAACTACCTCATCCCTAGTAAAATAATGAAAATCTACATTGATCATATTCTTAATCATAGTGATATTAATAACTCTTTTATATCAATCTTTACACATAAGGTTTCGTGTTGAAATTTCGGCAGCATAATAGCTATTCAGTGACACTAACCCAAATAGTAACTACACAAAAATACACTCCCAATATATACACCAATTCATCCATATCATATAACTCACATTTATCCTGAACAATCATCGTAAAATGCAATTCGTCATCAACTAACATGCACTTCATGATAATATACATAGATATTAACACTTATATATATTGCCAACATTAAGTTCATATATAGTTTCATTAATACATTACATGTTTACCCACTTTACTAAATATGAGTGCCATATACAAAAACAAATTAACTATGTATACAAAATAAATTTGTACCATTTTAATAACTTCAAAAAGATTAGATTGTTGGGACTTGAGAATGATAGCTTTTTCTTTTTACATTCAACCTACGCACCATAGAAATAAGAAATGGTGTACTAAGTTATAAAACTTAGTGTTATATTCTAAAGAATTTTAAATTTAAGTAACAACAAAAATAAAGTCATACATCATACATTTACACCTATCTTAGATGTATTTATTACTTTTTAATCTAAGCCAAACCTATACAACTCTATATCTTATTTATCATTAAATCTACTTGACTGAGCTTAATTTAAAACTACAAAATTTACTTAAGAATTTATTTCAAATTGTTTTATGTCCATTTTTCTATTTGATAAAATCAAATACTTATAATTAAATGATCACAAAACATTTTATTCGAAAGCCAGCATTTACATGATAGACATCACGATCTAGATAACAAGATATCTAGGCCATAATGGTTGAAAAATTACTAATGAGGGGTCAAATTGAGAGGGTTAATAAGGAGCCATGTAGGCCATAGACCATAATGGTTAGATAGGGGCCACATAGCACATGGGCTAGAATGGTTAGACAAGGGACATATAGGCTATGCATCCATATGGTCAAGTATAAAGGCTGAGAGGCTATAGACTTCAAAGGTCAATACATAGGGCTTGAAGGCATAGACCATAAAGGGTCAAATAAATATAATATCCTAATACTGAAGTACCATGAGCAACTGCTAAAATCCACTATCCCTAGTCAGCTAGCCAACCTATTTAGTATTGCACATCTATGTATGCTCATATAGGCTTTACACAAATTTTATATTTAAGTTTTTTAATTTCTCATCATATAGCCTTTATACATTTAGGATTATAATGCACCCTCATAATTTCTAATTATATAATCTTCCATTTTGCCTTATCAATTTGACCATTATACTTATACTCATTAAATTCCTTTTACTTTTAAATTCCATGTTAAGTTAATTACTTAGTTTATATTTACATTAAGTCTCATTCATATCCAACTATGTATAACTTATAATAGTTATAAGATACTTAGATATAAACTATTTACTTAACAACTTGTTATGCACTTAGTAGTTTATTCCCTTATCTTAAATTCCAAACTCCATTGATTTGCTCATTTATATTAAAATTAGATTAAACATTATAAATTTCTTTAATTTTATAGCTTCCTAAAACTATATGTATCCAACCCACATAAGTGTATCTCATTAAGTTAATTATTTTTATTCTTTAACCATCTTTATTCTTTTAACTATAGTTCAATTGTGATAACATAATGTTACTAACACGTTTAGCTCTACATGCAAATTTATGTCATAACCTACAGTCACACCATTTGGCTTATACTACACACACATTATACATAAAAATTCCTAACCATTAATCATTATTACACAATAATTTCATTCTCTTATAACATTTAAAACATAACATACACTAATTACAACCAATTACATTAATTCTATAACTACATTAGAATACCTAAAACTTTGTCCTTCCACTTTAATTCTCTTTATTTAACTCTTTTTATTCTATTGTCTTCCCTTTTCCTTTATTTGTTTCTCCCTCTTCAATCCCATACACATACATAACATAAAGAAATCATAATAAATTCTCTATAGCTCTGAATATAAAATTGACTTCATAATATTGAAGTTGAGACTATAAGAAACTCATAAATTATTAGAATTAAAGAACATCACTTAAATTTTGGGTGGTATTTAATCATATTATCTCCTTATTTCTCTCAATTTACATCATCTTAATATCTTCTAATGCATGAGAATGCCTAAAAGGGGTTTTATTAGATTTTTAGTAGTGTAATTTTATGGTTTTAAGGAGGCTAAAAGATGGGCAATAGAGATTCTTTCCCTTTAACTTTTATATCATCTCATTGGATGGCTAGAATCACTCATTAAATTGATCTAATGGTACAAATTTAATTCTCCCATTAAAATCTTCACTTTTTAATTAGATATTTCTCCCTTAATTTTTTGAATTTTCAACAAATTAATCTTAATCTAATGGATATTATTTAATGTTCACTATACAATGTAATGGTCCACATTTCGTCTTACATAAAAATTTATTATTTTCCTTTATTTAATTATCAATTTCCTTTTAATTTCCTTCATTTTATTTATACAAATATTTCTTGATCGCCAAAAATTTTGATTCCAAGATTTTTAGACTCCTTAGATTTTTTTAATATCAGCATGCTTGACTTTTGTCTTGATTTAGTTAAAAATGCTAAAATTTTGGTTTAGCTCAAATCAAGTTACTATTTATTTTTTATAGATATAAAAATTTTATTTTTGAGTTCTACCCCTCTTAATGATGTCACTTCTATTTCATATTTTTCCCAAAATTATTTTTACAATAATATTTTCATTTCAGGTTAATGTGATAAAGGTTCTGAGGAAATAGTATTCACAGCTTGAAAAGTACTAATCACAACTTGAGATTTTTTTAGCGTTACACACTATCACCTTACAAAGTATATCATAACCTTTCCCATCTTAAATATCTATGATGTTTGTTAAAATCTTGCATCTTACTTTAGAGCCTCTTTTATTTGTTGCATTAAGTCTGCTTTTATTTTCAACTTGCCTACAATAGTACTGTAACACCTTTATACCAAACTGATAAATCAATTCAATTATAAGATGTCACATGCTCGATTCAGTTACTATTCCTCTATTGTGACATTCTTACTCCTTACTTCATTATCTCAATATAATGATTTTATAACTCAATATGCATACCAGTTCAAATTTCTCATTCATTATACTATACACATACATCTCATTTATATGACACATACTTCAGCAAGTTGGCAATATTGTTAATAATTAAGAGTCTTATAATACATCTATCATTTACAATTATTCAAAATGTAAACAAATAAATCTATAGTTAATATGTATACATGAATAAACCTATGTAATAGCTACTCTTTAGGAATGCAAGAGCACTCTAGTAATTAATATTCTTGTTATGGACTTTTTCTTACATATACAAGTGACACCACTTATTTGATTCAATCACAAGGCCCGAATGAGAGGTGACACACACACACACACCTAATTTATTCCTTCTACCATTTATGTTACTTAGCATTTGTTACCAATATAGGTCATCCATTTAATAGTGCTTAGAAATGTGATGTTTCTTAAATTCTAACATAACCATAGCATAATTAGCATAAGCTAATTAGGATCATGATGTCAAAAATGTGATAGCTTAATAATTGTCCATTGACTCTAAACCAATTTTAACCTTAAGAAGATAACACTTTTATAATATGACATCATCACAACATATCTCATGATCCTCCTTATCATCCCAAATTCTCAACCATTTAGCAATATCATAATTATTTAACATAATTATATTCAACCTCTCAAACATAAGATAAATAGACATGCTAACTTATACATACATCATATAGGTTACAAGACTTTACATAGTTTAGTTTAGGCCCATTCCCTTTGGACTGCATATGAGTGCCTTTTTTTATAGGTATTGCATTACATAACATGTACAGAAGACTATACCAAAAAAAAAAACTATTGCTTTTATCTTCACTACTTCATTGAGGCTACTCAACAATCTATTATCCACTACTTACGTATCACAAAATGTCGATGTGCTAACCATAAAGCTTAGTTGTGTATTCAATAAAATATGCTTAAGCACACATGCATATTAATTCAATATGAAAATGCCATTAATGTAAATCAAACATGAAATTTATAAGGGCATGCAATTGTCAATAACCTTTTTAGATTAAGTTTAGCTTATATTCTTAACATATAACACATTTATGCTAATTACATTTATGTTATTAACATATATCTAAAGTCATTTATTTGTGTACCACATATTTGACAAATATAAATCCTGATATTAGATAATGGACATCAACCATAAAGGTCTCATCGTATGTAGAGTGGCTAACATTTTTTACCTCACTGTGGTTGCACCCACATTAACTCAAATATATGTAGTGGCTCTATTTAGACCTCCCTATTGCTACACCAATGTTAATATAGAAATATATGTAGTGGCCCTCTATAGAACTCCCTACTACTCTACTAGTATTAACACACAAATATGTGCGCTATGGCCCTCTACAAACCTTCCTACTACTACACTAGCATTAATATATAAATATATGTGTAATGGCTCTCTATGGACCTCCCCATAGCTACACTGGCATTAAAATGAGATGCTTAGGTGCTCTAGAAATTGCTAAACACCTTAGCTTACCAGTTAACCTATCTAGTTATGTTGTCTAGCTCTTATTGGCTATCACTATATTTTACTTAATATATATATATATATGTATATATGTGTGTGTGTGTATGCATGTGCATGTGTCTGTATACACACACACACACACATATAGACATACATACATATATATATATATATATATATATATTATGACACCTCTTACCCGATCTGATCGGTGAACCTGAATAAGGAGCGACACACAAAGCATCTTCTAAAGTAACATAACTCTAATATATAAAAGGCTTATTTTAAATTCCATTTATTAAACACTAAAAGTTAAAAAATGTGAATGTTAAAAAAAAAAAAAACCTTTTATTTTATGAAATATAAAACTTAAGAAATCATCATGTCAAAAATTCGATAGCATAACGACTATACTAAGACATAATTTCTAATATGAATAGTAACAAGCATGAAGAAAAAACACTTTTATAGTAAGACATTTCCAATCCTCTATGTAACACCCAAAAATCACTGAATGAGGAATAGGGACACTCAAGGGTCATGAATATTGAATTTTGAGAAATGATCAGGATTTTCTTATTATTTAGTGGATTAAGTTATAAGTATAATATGTGTGAAATTTGGTGAGAAAATAAGAAAATTTAGAGGTTTAACAAGTGAAAACAAATAAGATTGTGAATAGTAAATCTCAAAGTCTTGAATATTGTCTTTATGTATGGGAATAAGGTTTCTAGCCTTATTGATCAAGAGTTTATAAGTTAAATTGTCTATGTTTATTGTTTGGTGTTGAAATGAGAATACTCGAATGAAAATTAAATGATAATGAGTACGTACATGAGTAATACAACCTAAGGGTGAATAGTACCTCCTCGAGACTCAAAATGTACTAACATTATAGAATGGTAGCATTAATTATTAGACATTTTTGGGAAAATTTTGGAGAGGAAATAAGGTCATTAAGGAGATTAAAAATAGAAGTTAAGCTTTTATAAGAGTGTACTATAAATAGAAACATAGTTAAAGCTAAACCATAAAATATTTTTGAATGTGCCCAAATGGACCCAAAAAGGCCACACCCTGAGGGTCAAATATCTAAAGAATATAATGGTAAGGATGTTGGAATTTTTAAACATTAGGAAGTATTTATTCAAAAATTGGATAACAATAGAAGTATCATTTTTAATTGGGGTTTCTCGATTCTCAACCATAGATTTTTGTAAGCTTTTAGACATTGATAAAAGTGATTTATTAGACCTTTGAAATATGATAATTGGAGGATCATTATAGTGAAGCCATTTTATTTTGATTAAAAGAGTGCTTTTTGGGCTTAATTAATATGTGTAATGGCTCGAAAATCCTGATATATGTATAGTACTTCCTAAGATGTGTAGTGTTCCTAATACCCGAGTCACACTAATGCAATCGAATCAAATTATTAGTCATAATATAATTTTCTTCAAAATTTGGATTCAAAATTAAGTCATTAAGATGGTTAAGAAAAGATTTTTCAACAACGTCACATGAATATTGACATAAGCAAAGCTGAGTCGTAAAATATTCAATTTTTGCTTAGAAAATTTTAGGATCTATATAACCTGATACATAAATATTCTAAATAATCTATTGGCATTTGAAATGGAATTTTTAAATATCAAAAAGTATTTTTCCTAATATCGAGAAAGGATTAAAGAAAAATTTTATTTTTGATTTTCCTCGATTTTTGAGTAATGGTTTCTTAGGGTTTATGATTCTTAATAGAATAATTCTATGAGGTTTAAAAAGTGATGATTAAGTGTTAATTGGGGGGTTAAAAGAAAGGGGAAATGAGGCTAAAAAAAGTGGATCACTGATTAAATTTTTAGAGATTATGACCATTGATCAAATTAACCAAGTCAATATTTAATAAAAGGCCTTTAAAATGGTCAACATGTAAATAGTGTGGTTGTCATTCTCCTTTTTCATTCTATTTCACCTAACACCATAAGAGAACCCTTCTTCTCCTTTTTTTCTTCTTTAAACTACTAATCTTCCACACCACTACCACCCATAGAGCTCTATTAAAGTAAGAAATCAAGAAAATAAGGTGGATTTTGGTGTATGGAAGAAAGGGTGAATAGTGACCCATTTTTGAAGGGGTGAGTTTTTCTTCATTCTTATACTTTTCTTATGATCTATGGGTGCCTAATAAGATATACATACATACATACATACATACATATATATATATATATATATATATATATATATATATATATGATATTGGATTTATTATGAATTTGTTTAAGATTATGTTATATTATATATGTATTAAAAGAAAGGCCTAGTAAAATTGAAGGGAAAGAAAAGGATAAATCAAGGACTCATGGTGCATTTTGATCCAATTGTAATTGTGTCCAACTTAACATATGCATTTGAATTGAGTGTGAATTGCATTTATTATGAGTAAGGCATTCTGTGATAAATATGTTGTTCAAGATTTGGTGTAACATAATTAATGTTGAATGAATTGGTATGTATAATTATGGATGTTGCTTTACTAGGGATGAGGTAGTTACCATTTGGAGCCACCACTTGGCTCTGCACTAGGACCTTTGATCTATTGCCTAAAAAGGGTTTAAAATCATATCTTATTTATGCCTTAATAATAGACCTTCATTTATATTCTATTGTTTATTAATCTCATATCATGTAAGCATTTTAGTTAAAGCATTCATGTCACTTTCTCACATAAAGAGAATAAATTACAATATTCAAAGTATACAATAAAGCTTAAGTGTAAATCGAACATCTAGAAATTAAGTTATTGATTAGTTGTTGGTTGACGTGACAACTACCTATAATTCCATAGGAATTGGTAGTAATTGCCAACTCTTATCTCTAAGAGATTTACCTTTGTTAAAATAAATTTTTATTTGACCTTGATTAAAAACCTCAACACAATTTTATGAAGAAAACACCAATTCATTAGATAGAAATTCTATGATGTGAGGTTAGGCATTTTGGTGAGTAAAATGAGTTATTAATCTACTTATTACAACCTAAAATAAACAAAAGAAATAAAATGTACAAAACTAAATAAACAAATAAGAAATAAGCTAGTTGGTCCCATCTCTACATCGTTACATTCATGCAGACTCAGTTTAGTCCTCAGCCTATGTCCTTAAGGAATACAATGTGTGATAACTAATATGTTTGTCCAAACCTCATATCTAGTAAGATGGGTCAATCTTACACAACTTAAGGAAAACAATTAACAACATAAACTATGGACTATGAGGACTTCATAATAGCACTAAATAGAATAACAATAACATATGTAATACAAATATGAATGATAATGATATAGACCTGAATGATGATGATATAGACTAGAATGATGATTTTAACTAAGAAGATAACTAACTAATCATGCAAAAAAAAACATAAATTCATCACAATAATATTCATACTAATGGTATTTTAGAAGATGTGTTTGTGTAGACTACACTCCTCATGAAAGGGAATCCGTGTGGACCAAAAGGCATAATACACATGCATAAAACACATATATCTATGTGGACTATGCTCCTCATGAAAGGGAGTTCATGGAAACCATATATGAAACACATATTCTTCAAAACATATATTTGTACGAATTATGCTCTTTATGAAAGGGAGTCTTTATGGACCACAAATGAAACATATATATTTAAAACATATATCTACACATACTATATTCCTTATGAAAAAGAGTCTGTGTAGACCTCACATTAGTTCTAAAATATTAATGACATGAATATTAAGGAATGGAATATTTGTGTAATATTAAAAGCACAAATACAAATCAATATCATCTATTAGAATCATCAAAATAGAGCACATAAGGTGAACATAGGACTATTATCAAACAATGGTCCATATGGACCTTA
>CANXYI011592000.1:0-11716 GCA_948208565.1 Hura crepitans | reverse complement strand
AAATTTGAATGGTTCACATGGTAGATGTGGACCCATATTATTAATTTGGTGCATTCCAAAAAGAATGGGATTCAATCCATTCTAGTAGCTAGTAATATTTTAATATTTCTTTTGAGAACAAATAGCACCTTGAGAATTTCTTAAATTACAGAATCTTCTAGTTCTTTATGCGTATCAATTCTCAATAATTATTGTATTATAATTGATCTAGGATGGTCAAACTGGTCAATATCATATAATCAATCTGTAAACTTTAAGTTTACATACAAAATTAGTATAATAAGTAAACTTCAAGTTTACGTACTAAATTTTAAGTTAATAAGTAAACTTCAAGTTTACGTATAAAATTTGAGTCAATAAGTAAACTTTGGGTTTACGAATAAAATTTATATCAAAATTTCTGGCTTACATATATTTAGGCTTACTAATATTATTGCCATTTAGTAAACTTCAGGTTTACTAATATTATTGCCATTTAGTAAACTTTAGGTTTACTAATATTATTGCTTATTCAGTAAACTATAGATCTACTAATATATTATCATTCAATAAATTTCGGGTTTACTAACATTGTTTCTATTTAGTAAACTTTAGATCAGTAAACTTCAGGTCTACTAACACTGTTTCCATTCAGTAAACGTTGAGTCTACTATCGCTGTTTTCATTCAGTAAAATTCAGTAAACTCCGGGTCATTTAGTAAACTTCGGGTCTACCAACACGGTTTTCATTCAGTAAACTTTCGGTTTTCTATCACTATTTTCATTCAATAAATTTTAGGTTTCTACTAATATTATTATCATTCAGTAAACTTCAGGTTTACTAATATTTATATCAATTAATAAACTTTAGGTTTATTAATATCAGTAATACTTAATAACTTTAGATATATTACTATTTATATCATAATAAATTTAAAATTTTTAAAATTATATTATTTATTAGATACTCATTAGCACGTATATCTTTTAAAATCAATAAATTTTTTATTGGACATATTCATAATAATTTGTACTCTAATAATATCATTATAGCTTTTTTGGAGCTTTTAAATTAATTTTGCACAATATCAAAAAATTATACGTACCATAAATATTAATAATAAATTATTTTATATAAAATAAATATATTCAATAAATTCAAAACTATATGCAAATGCAAATATCAATATATAATATTATATTATGTTTGCCTTACATACAAAAAAAATATAGATATTGCAATAGATAAATCATCAAAAATTAATGAAATTTGATGACTTAAAATTTACAACGGAATTTTTGTCGCAAAGCTGTCTTAATTTTTATTAAATTTTATTCTCATTCATATAAATCCATTGCCCATCGAAATTGAAAATGTTTTGAAAAATATTTGTGACGGATAATTTATTTTTGATTCGTCAAAATATTTTATTTATTTATTTTTAAATAGTATTTTCTATTTTTAATAATCATGTGTAAATACCATAATATTAAAATTGATATTAATAAATAAAATATTAAAATAAAAATATGTTACAATGCTTTACAAAATATTTTTTTTAGAAATTAATAAGTTTTCATAATCTTTCTTTGATTAATATATAAAAGTAAAGCTAAAATTTTTAACAGAAAAAATTCACCAAAATAAATTATAAATTTTGGATTTACTTATCATTTAATTCTTCTAAAGTAAAATCTTTTCATCAAGTTAGGTTGTAGCAAACCATCGACTTCCAATAATGTTCATAGAGCTTAATCGTACTAATAACGTGTTGTAATTAAAGTAAAAAAGTAAAGAAGATAGAAAGTATATAGTAGAGACTAACTATTCTTTATATTGGTGTGTCTTCTGAATAATACAAAAGAGGGTATTTATAGACAAAGAAAATCCTATCATATAGGTTTTGAATAGGATAAAAATATTAAAAAGATAGAATTCTACCTACAACAGATAGAGTTTATCTATCTATAACATATAGAGTTTATCTATGAATAGTCATCTATTATATCACAACATGAATGTTATTATTGTACAAATGAGATTTATTTTATTTTATTTATTTTTTAAGAGAATTAATCTTAAAATTATGGATTAAGGATTCCATTCTATTGATAATATTTTTTTATTATAGAAAGATATCTAAATTTCGTTATATTTGTATAAAAAATAAAAATTATTATTTTAAAAGAGCATGTGAAATTTTGCTTGTAAATAAAATACTTTTATGAGGGTATTATTTTTGAAATGATATCAAAAGTTAATTCTATTTTTAACTTTTAAATTCAATATTGAAATTGAAAAAGATAGCCAGTTTTTCTTTCAAATTGGTTATAATTGAAAGATTGGATATTTTATCTTTTTCAATAAATATATTAATTTTTTTAAATTAATATTCGATATCTTACTCAATTATATAATATAAAGAAAGCATTTATCTATCTCTTTGTAAGCAATTTTTTGATTTTTTAATTTTATTTTACTTTTGTTTTAAATTCATATACATTTTTTATGTGTGAAGAATATCATTTTTGACAAAAATAACTTTTCATATTTATTTTATTATAAAGATAGTATTTTTAGCTTTTATTATCGACTAATATATAAATAAAGCCAACTAGATTAATAGTAGGACTTTAGTTTTTCTTTAAAAAAATTAAATCACAATTGAATTTGAACTTTTTAAAATTTTTATATAATTAAAATAATTTGTAAAAAATTAATTTCCTATAATATTAGCTACATATGTAGAAATGTATAAGTCTTTAATTAATTTAATTTTTTTAATTTATGTATTTAATATTTTTATAATATTTTTTGTCTTATCATAGACACATAATATTTACTTTATAAGAGACATATAATATTTTTTATTTTATGAGAGACACTAAAAAGTAGGGTATTCTGCATTTAATTTTTTACTTTATTCTTTTTTAATAATTAAATCTCATAAAATTAATAAAAAATATATAAATATATTTTAAAAAAATATTTATCATATATATATATATTGAAATTTTTTTAAACGAAATTAATTTTTATATTTATATTATTTACAAAATTAATCATATTAAGAAATTCTACAAGGTTAAAAGATTATTTTATATTCAAGTCATTCAAATCAATTAAAATAATATTAAAATGCAAATCATTAACCACGTGAAATTGATAAAGAAAAGTTTTAAATGGGTTCAATCAAGACTTTAATATATTTTTATAAATGATTTTTAATTATGAACTTTTAAAGATTTTAATAGATTTAAAGTATGAATGACTTTAATAGATTTTTTAAAAAAATATAAATTATTTTTATTAAATAACTTTTACAAATTTTAAATGATTTTTATCAATTTTTTATTTTTATTACTCGAATTTATAAATATTTTATATATTTATTTTTGTTATTCAAATTACTATTTATAGTTGATATTAAATTAATCTAATTAGACATCAATATCAAGATCTTACAAAACCAAAGAAAAAAAGATAAATATAAATTGAGTTAAGTTTAGTTTTGTTTCTGCTTATTAATTATGAATAATTTTAAAATAACACATAAAATTTGTGTCAATTTTTAATTAAAATCATATCGTTTAAAATTTAAGAAGATTTCTAACATTTATGGAGTATTTCAATTAAGTCCTTCCATTCATTTTTCTGTTAAAATTGATGAAAATTTTAATTTTTATTAAAAAATAATTTTTTGATTCTTATTTAGTAATTAATGTAATTAAAAATTAAAAATAATTTTTTTATATTTATTTATATATAACTAATATTTAATTATATAATATAAATCATTTAATTTTACATAAAAATAATTGAAAAATATACAATATTTATTTTTTAAATTTTATTTAGTAATTAATGTAATTAAGATTAATAGTAAATTTTTGCCTTTTTATTATTAAGTTGAATAGTTATCTTTAGATTTTTTTTCACATAATTATTTTTAATTATTTAATAAAAAATATTTAAATTTTATCTAAACATAATTAAATAAAAATAAAATTTTTATTTTTTAATTTAATTGGATGATTTTTTTTAAATTAATTTGTTAAAATTTTCATTGTGCATATTGAAGTTTAAATAATATGTTATTTTTATATTTTAATGAGGTTATTTTTTGTTTTTAAATGAGATAATTTTTTTTTAAATTTTATGTATTTTTGTTTATATATTTTTCATTTAAGTGAATACAATTTGTTACCCAACAAAATTAATTTCAAAGATAAGAGTAAAATCAATTTATAAGTGATTATAAAGAAGAATTTTTAACCCATGTGTACTAACTTCTTTTTTTTTTTATAAGAAGTCAATGAGTGAAAGTTTGTGTGTTAAGTGAAAGATAAATTGTGAGATTGAATATATATAATTTAAATTAAAAGTTTTTAAAAATCTATAAAAGTCATTATATTTAAAAATTAAAGTCAAAATTAAATGCATGCAAATTTTTTGAATTTTTAAAAAGTTATAATTAGATATCTTAACAAGCATGTATTTAATTATGACTTTTTAAGATTTTTACTTTTTTAAAAAAGTTTAAATGTATTTGATTAAAGTTTTAAAAAGTTTAGAAATATTCAATCATGAATTTTAAAATTCTTTTTAAAAGTTTGCAAAAGTTTTATAAGGTATTTAATTACAATTTTTTTAAAGTCTAAAAATTTTACATGTATTTAATTTTAACTTTATTTTTTAAATATAATGACTTTTTTATTTTTTAAAAACTTTTTAGTTAAAAGTATATATATTCAACTCATAATTTATCTTTCAATCAATCCTAGATCTGTCGAATGAGTTGGGCTGGGTGGATTGAGATTGGGTCATTATCTAATCGGGTCACTTTGAGTGGAAGTCAGGTTCTCGAATTAAATTTATTTTTCATAAAATCGGATTGGTTAGTTTGGTTTCATATCATTTTTGTGAATAATAATATACTTCGACTACTTTTAAATATTAATAACTTATAAAAATTTTAAAAAATAACTTATTTTTTTAAAAATATTATTTTTCTTGAAAATTATGAACAATTATTATTATTATTATTATTATTATTATTATTAAAAACAAAAATTGGCAAAAAATGAGAAAAATAAAGATAAAAAAAAGGAAAAGATGAAATACTAATAGAAAAGAGATTGATATTAAGAAGATAAAACACTTAATGATAAGTAACGGAAAAATGACATTGATGAGGTACTAGTCCTCCCTATTCGGCTTGTCCGTAATTTTTTTGAGATTGAGTAAGATATTTACTACTCAAATCTAATTTAATCTGCTCACATTATTATTTATTTTTATTTTACTTAATTTTTTAATCTAGATTTATTAGTCTATTCTTGCAATCTATTATCTAAATTTATATTTTTTATATTTCATTTTATATATAATTATTTTTCATATGATATATTAGTTAACCTAAATTTTAAAAATCTATATTTGTAATTTTTTATTCACATATAATATTATTTTTATTTTTTATTAATTTTTGGATATTCAATGAGCTAGTTTAGTTTCATTTACAGGCTCTTTTTTTATCTTGTCCGTCCGAACCCTCTCAATACCTAATTTTACTTTATATATAGAAAAAATAATATTGATGGATTTACTTTTTCTTTTTTTTTTTAAAATTTGATTTAATATGAATAATTGAAATAATTAAAATATTTTTTTAAAAAATTTTGATTTATTCAGATTGTCACGTGATCCAATCCATTCAAGTCAATTTCATGTCGATTTGTTCAGATTTTGAGTCAAGTTGCGTCTGACTCTAAATTTTTTGGATTGGGTCATGGTCGTTTTTTTGGGTTAAGGTCAACTTTTTAGGTTATGATCATATTCAAGTCATAGTCAAAAATTGATAAGTCTACTCAACTCATAAACTTTCACTCATTAATTTCTCGTAAAAAAGAAAAAAAAAAGACTAGTAGTCAAAGATTTAAAATTCTTATTTATAGTAACTTTTAAGTTGATTTTGCTCTTACTTTTAAAATTGATGTTATTAGATAACAAATTAAATTCACTCGAATGAAAATATATATACAAAATATATAAAATTTAAAATTTTCTTGTCTCATTTAGAAACAAAAATTGAGTTCATTAAAGTATAAAAATAACATATTATTTAGATTCTGATTTGTATACTCAAAATTTTAATAAATTAATTTAAAAAATACCTAATTAAATTAAAAAATAATACTGTATTTTTATTTAATTATATTCGGATAAAATTTAAATATTTATTTGATTAAATAATTAAAAATAGTTATATGAGAAAATTTAAAGAAAATTATTCAATTTAGTTAATAAAAATGATAAATATTTACTATTAATCTTTAATTACATTAATTGCTAAATAAAAATAAAAATTATAAATGTTGTATACTTTTAATTATATTTGGATAAAATTAAATATTTATTTTATTATATAATTAATATTAGCTATATAAAAATAAATATAAAGAAAATTACCTAATTTAAGTAACTAAAATAATAAAAATTTATTATTACATTAATTACTAAATAAAATTTTAAAAAATAATTTTTTAATAAAAAATTAAAATTTTCATTAGTTTTAAGTTTTAGCAGAAAAATTAACAAATGAACTTAATTGAAATACCCCATAAACGTTAGAGATCAAATTATTAAATTTTAAATGATATATTTTTAATTAAAAATTAAATTGACTCAAACTTTATGTGTTATTTTCAAATTATCACTAATTAATAAGTAGAAATAAAATCGAGTTAGACTTAAATTATATTTATCAAATTTTTGGATTTTGTAAGATTTTGAGATTGATGTCTAATTAGATCAATTATAAAATAGTAATTTGAGCAATAAAAATAAATATATAAAATATTTATAAGTTTGATTAATAAAAATAAAAAATTTATAAAAATAATTCAAAATTTGTGAAAGTTATGTGATAAAAGTAATTTAAAATTATTCATACTTTTTAAAAAGTCTATTAAAATTATTTATACTTTAAAAGTATATCAAAATTTTTAAAATTTATGATTAAAAATCGTTTATAAAAAGTCTATTAAAGTTTTAATTGAATACACTCTTCTAAGATTTATAAACTTTTAAAAAAAAATAAAAAGTTTTAATTAAATACTCTCAAAATTTTAAAATATTTTAAAAATTTTAATTAAATATATTAATTTTTTTAAAAAAAATTAAAAAATTATAATTAAATACACTCTTATTAATTTTAAACAACTCGTAGATTGCAATTAAATTGTGTCCACATATGCAAATCGACAAAAAAAAAAAAGATAATTATAGAAATTATATTTATTTGCACGTACGTATTTGGTTAAAACTTTGCAGGTTAACTCTATTTTTTTTGTTGTTTTTGTAGCAATTTAATTTTTGTAGGACTAAATATTGAATTATTTTAACAAGTTAACATGTTCTCATTTTTTTTTAAATAGAAAATCTTTGTATACGTTGCTATTATAAATAAAAGATAATGAAACAATTTTTTTAAGAAATTAAAATCACCCTTCAATTTATTTTATTATTAATTTAAATAAATTATTAATTAAGATCACAAAAAAATGGGAATTTTCTAATTTTATGATAAATTATTAAATATAAATGCTAAATATTCTTTTTTTACCTTCTTTATCCCTTACATAGGAAGTATTCAAATGAATTCAAATATATTATTTAATTTGAATTTGCAAATATTTGTCATATAAAAAATGAAATAAGTAAAGAGATGTTAATAAAGAAAATATGAATAGCATTTTTCAATATATATCAAATGAGGGAGCGTGAAAAATATTTTTACACAATAATTAACAATTATCTTATCTTTTCATGTAAATACAAAAGTATCCCTAAAAAAAGAGGTTTTATTTAAAAAATAAAAATGAGTTAATTTTTTATTCATCATTTTGATTAAAAAAGTTTAAAAAATTAATATATGATGTTATAAATTTTGTATGATAATAATAGAATTGGATAATAGAATGTTCAATTAGGAAATAAAGACTAAAAATTCAAAATCTATATCTTACAGTGAGTGTGCCTCTAAAGGATCATACACAAACAAGGTTAGAATATGCCTTGCCCAGATTGCCCCTTCAATGCTTGATCTGTCTCGGATGTTTGTAAAGAGGCAGGCCAACGCAACTACATTGCAGAATTTAAACATTGCTTAGTGCTTCCTTCATAGCTTGGATTTTCCAATTGATGCTAATCGGACACGACAACTGATCGATATGAAGACGTTTACCAACTAGGCCAGAAGTTATTTGCTTTAAGTGCTTTTGCACTTCCTTCTATCTTTTTCATTTTCTTTGTTGTTCTTTGCTCAATTTTCTTATTATTTCGTGCTTCTCCATTGTAGGGTATACAACTGCTCCAAGTATTGGGGTCTTACACCTCCCAATTCAAGCCGCAAACTACTCTTGAGAAAGGGAAAGTTGAAGACGGCAAGCCCCTTTTGTAAGCAAAGAAAGTAGAGTACGAGCATCTGTAGAAGGACTACGATAAACTAAAGAAATAAAAGGACAACCAGGATGGCTATATTCTGGGTCTCAATATAAAGTTAGATGATGCTCAGTTCAAAATTGCTACTAAAGATGTAAAGATAGTGAAGCTATAACATCATATCATTGAACTTAAAGGCAACAAACAAACCTTCAATGTAGACCATAATAGGGCTTTAAAGGCTTTAGAATTCAAGATAATTGATGAGATAGGGGGCTCCTTAGCAGACTTTCAAGAGACCGTGAAGGCTGAGTTGCAAAGTGCTATTCGGATGAAGATTTTTCATGGATCAAGAGCATAGAGAGGCATCTGATCGGGATTGTAAGCACTAACTTTTTAGTCCCTTAATTTTAAAATGCCCGATGATGACAACTAAAGAAATAATACAAGTAAATCGACTTTTTGTGATGAAGAACACTAGAAAAATGGGAATACACTTTAAAGACAATTAAAATTCTACCATTAGAGTTAGAAAAAGTCAAAATGAGTCTACAAAAGTTGAGGAACATGTATAGGATATAAGAATAGTCTTTAGAGGGTAAGATGAGAAAGAAAACCAAGAATTACAGTTAAGTGGGCCTTATCTTAGGTTTGACATGTTACAACTATCACCTAGACCTAAGAGACCACTGCGTGATGGTTCTAACCATCCATGTGGTAGTTTCATGTGTCAAGGGGTGGTTCTTTTTAAAACCCATTTATAAGAATGCAAATTATATTTTAATCACACTTTTTAGTCTTTAGAACCATGTGTTCCTACTAAGATCATGTCACCTAATTTCTAATTGGCTTAAACATCATTATTAGAGTTAGAAAAGAATCTAAACACCTTAGTTTGAAGTTTATAAATAGCTCTTTCCTCTCTATAATCACATACACAATATTAAAGGGAGAGAGATAATATTCAAAAGAGAGTTTCTTGAGAGCTTTCATCAGTTCATTAGAGAGTCAATATTTTGAAATCATCAATTAAGAATATTATTGAGAGCTTAAAGTGTCTAGATATAATTTAAGTGTCTTAGTACCATCCAAAAGTGGAGTTCTAAAGAAGTTTTCTCACAATAACGATGTTCTTCATTCACAATTCATTGGTTTACTTGAAGCACCATTATTGGTAGGTTTTGGGGGTCAGAATCTAAATCATTTATGATGAAAACTATGCTTTCATTAGTTTAATATGATGGTTTGCATTTAAAGTCAGGTTTCTCACAAAATATGATTAAACATTTTGATCATTCAAAAGCTAATATAATGAATATGATTTTGATTATTCTTTACACGATTTCATATAATGATAGTTGTTAAATCTATTTTTTTAGGTCGTTATCATGTTTATTATATCTTATATAAGTGGTAGTCTAATTGCATAAGAATCATGCTACATATTAAAGTAGTTACATAGGTTAAAATTTGATATTATGAATAATTATGAATTTCTATGTAAATTTTATTTTAATCAATAACATTGCTTTATATATGATGAGAATATTAGATCTTAGGAATATTACATTAGATTAGAAAATATGGCTTTATTGAGTAATACAAAGAACACATATGAATTACTAGGCGTATGATTAATAAGTTTCACCACGAACCTAGTTCTTTGGAGATCAATGATTTGGTCCCTATCTTAGGTTAAAACACTTACGTCAATCTCATTAATTCTCGGTCTATATTGAGTAGCGACTCTTAACTCCTGTCGAGAGCTTTTTCACTCATAGTGGTGACTTTGTAGAGAGAAGTAATATCACACTTCTCAAACTATGATTGGCATAAAAAACTTATACATTAGTCATGTGTTAAGACCTATATTTAAAACTGCATGATCTTACCTTTGAGGATACCATGAAATGTGGTTTATATAGCTTAGCGCATAGTGGCTATGGGCCTTCCTTATTGAGTTTAACCTAAACTGCATATAGGATAAACCCTATATCTTTTCCTTATGCACCTTATTGTTGTGATTGATTTGGACTTTGTTAGTTGAGTCTAATTTGAATTCTATCTATAACCTTTTTAGGCTTCTAAGAGAAGTTGAAAATTCCTCTTTTTAAATGGAAGGAAGGTTATAACCAACTTTAATTTTTTTTAACTAATGAGAGTTCAAGTTTGGTAGGCAGTCCAATATGAGTAGAATTTGTATATCTCAGTTGATGTATGAACTAAAGCCTGACTTAAGATAGAATTATTTTTTATACCTTAATAGGAAGTAATAATTTTGGAAGGATCATTTGTCGCTATATATAGTTAAAGAAATAATATGCTTAGTCTTATTCTAACTTTTATCAATCCTATTGCATTATATTTTTTTATAACAGTGTCTCTATTACCTTGTATGGTGTTACGAAACAAGAACCTATTTTCACTCAAATTTGGGGAATGGCTAACATATCTATAAATCATAAGCTTTGTACCTTCGAGTATATTAAACAATAAATTAACTGATCGATTTACTCTTTGATTATGAAGAATCAGTGGGAGGGACCCCTATTTGTGACCCTAAGCCCTTAAGCCCTTTTGGCTAAACCAAAAGCCCATATGGTTAGCTTAGTAACTTTTTCTAGGTTGTATAACCTTAAGAATATGTGTTTTCACTATGAATGTGATGTAGGCTTATTACATTAAGCCTTATTTAACTTATTTGAGAGGAGGAAAAGCATGTTGGGCTTTTTTTTATCTGGGATAGACTTAACCTAATTTCATTTCAAACAAGACCTAAACACTGTCTATTGTTCTAGGCCATTGTTTTTGCATATGCTTTAAATATGAAAGATCTTTTAGGCTAAAATAGTTTGGCTTAAGTCTAAACCTATGTATCCTTTCATGATACTTAGATAAGCCTACCTAAGAAAGAATGGCTAAATCATATGTGTGGGAGTAATAAGGTTGGAAGGCTTATTACTTGTGTCTGTCTTTGTATACATATATTATTCTCTTTCTTTTACCTATGTAGTAATCATATACACATGCATTATAAGCTCATACCTTGTAGTTAAGTATCACACTTATCGATATATATCTACATCATGCATTACCATTTATACTTTAAGTTATGCATTTTTATGAATACATACATTTAATGAATATCATGAGTTGACATTTTGTAGAAATCTATCATCTTTTTTTCTATACATGTATACATCCTTACATCCATACACTATATTAGATTCTTATGCCTTCACTCATACATAATATGTGTCATTGGAGACATTTTTTTATTTTATGTCATCT
>CANXYI011591779.1:0-19245 GCA_948208565.1 Hura crepitans | reverse complement strand
TGAGGCTGTCCAATCACCATGTGGTGTGATCATGGCCATCCATCACCATAATATAAAAGGTGTACAAGAGTAAAATCACTTCATCATCTCCCTTTTCCTCACCATGGTTAATGCCATTCCTCTTTCTCACTCCCTTTCTTTTTTCTTCATTTTTCCCTAAATTCAAGTGGTTTTTTCAAGGTGAAATCCCTATCTTGGCCTCTACAGTCTCTCAAACATGATTCCACAAAGAATAAACCTTGAGATTGCTTAAATAAGGAGATTTTAGAGCTTAGTGAATAGTGACCAAATTGAGTTATAATGATAGAATTGATGAAGAAAGGGAAGACCAAGGGTTCTGAAGTGTAACTAGAATGTTCTAGAGCCTATTGTAAGTGAATTTAATATCATATACATTGTGTGTTAATTATTGCATCATTTATGTGTTAATATGTGTATGGAATTATCGTGTTAGGTTTGTATGTAATGTTTTGTGCTTGGTGAATATATGTATGGAGTGTAGGGATTATGATAAGTATGAATGCATAAAAGAATGACAAGGAAATAATGTGCATGTGTGTGTTTGAGTTTTGGCTAAATGGTATATATACAAGGAATATGTGTGTGCATATGTAGTTAAGTTGTATATGGAATGTAAATGAATTGGTGAGGTAGTGGTAAGTATGATTAAAATGAGATGTTAATGATAAATTACATATATATGTGTCTTTAACCTTATGAATGAGAGGTATATAAAAGAGTATATATGCATATGTAAGTATAATTAAAGGTGTATGGCATAAATAGAATGGTAATTAAGTAATGAATATAAATGAGGTATAAAGTTAATGAGTAAGTGATTTTAAGGTAATATGAGAAGGTAATATGAGTTGTATGTTAAGAAATTGTTACATAGATACATGTGAAAATGTGTAAGGAATAGGTATATCAAGAGTATATGTATGTATTTTCTTATGTTTAATGTGCATGTATGATATGATGAATAAAATAAGTATGAATGAGTAAAGAAGAAAGGAAAACAAAATATGCTTCTGTGAGAAGTGTGTATGGTCGAATGGTGCATAAAGGAAGGATGAGTGTGTTTATATATGGTTGACAAGAAAATGGCATGTAAATGAGTTAGACATTTAATGTAAAGTATGATAGTGATGTGAAACTAATAAGAAATGAGATGTGTAACCTTTTGTATATAGTGGTCATGAGGTGTGTATGTGGCCATGAGATGTATGTTATAACATTTAACAGTAATTAATGCAATTTTGGGCTTAAAAACATGTCTAGCCATTGTAATGTGATAACTAATGGTGAATAAATGATATGCGTGAGTGATATGGTAATGAAGTGTCAAGGTAAGGTATGGAACCAAGTGATAATAACTTAATTGAATCTAAGTGATGTAATGTGGTAATATATTGCTTCAGTGGCTAATGAAAATGGCTATGTGATATGAACAAGGTAAATAGGTTAAAATGGAATTTCGAAGTGTTGAGAGTTATGTATGAAAATGTGTACCTTTAAATAATATGGTATTAATGAGAAAATGGATGAGTAAGCATGAATTCAATGGAATTAAATAATGAGATGATAAATAAAGTTGGCATATATTAGGTAGACCACCTAATAGATAGGTTGACTGGTCAACTAGGGAGTTAGCAACTATTAGGGGGTTGATCTATGAGGATCATAGACTATTATATGGTGGGTGCAACCACCAGACTTTAATTGAACCTGCACACTTTAGGTACTGGGAGGTCTACACAAGCTAAACCTTGCTACCCACTTTGCTTTGTGTATTGAAAGGTCCTCATAGGTTGATCCCTACTACCTATGTTGTTGTGGATATTGGGAGGTCTACCAGGGCTGATCCCTATTATCTCACTTGTTGATAGGTTTAGTCGAACTAATACTTGCCATTTGATATTGGGAGGTTCTATAAAATTGATCGCTACTATTAGATGGATGGTGCGTATAGACATTGAGGTCTAAAATATGGATTATTGTACAAGATGGATCTTATTATATAGTGTTTGATAGTGTCTCCTAAGTATGGGCTTGAAGTGATGATATTAATGATAAATTATAAGAAATGATGTGATAAAATATTAAGGCAAAACTAAGAATAGATTGATGAAAAACATATTGGATCTAAATGTATAATAAAGCCTTTTATATAATGAGTTGAAGATATAAGGACAGATGGGTGCAAATAGAATAATATGTGGCATATATTGGGCATAAAAGTAATAACATGTAAAAGCTATCATATAGACTAAACTTGATGAAAATAGAAGCACATAATTAACTAAATGTTGTATGGCTCTGAAATAAAGGTATATGAGGTGTGAGGATTTAAGGGAAAGGGTATAACATAAGCTTATAAACTAAGCATCTATGATTAAGAGAATGAAAATATGATAATGATGTATATACATAACTTAATACTTTAAGTACTTGTAGAAGAATAGTAATATGAAAATGGTGTATACCTAAATAAATAATCTTGCAAGCTTGCATGACATATGTGTGTTATATAATGCATATTTCATTAAATTCACCACTTAATGCATACTTAGCATGTCAGCTCTCCAATGCACAAGTGTTAGATGATAGCAAGTAGTATCACCTTATGTAGTATTGTAGTATGAGACTTCCAAGGAAAACATTCCATCGATATATATATATAAGAGTTAGATTAGTGGGACTCATGTATGAAAGGGGTTAGGGTTTTAGAGGTAGATAGACATGGGCTAATGTATTAACTTATTTTAACTAAATTATATGGCAAGCTAGATTCTGAGTTGTATAAACATGCATGTTTATTTATTCTTGTTCAGTTAAAGCTCGATTGAATGTGTGTGTTTCACTAATTGAGATACTGATATAATGATGACACCATACAAGAATGATTGGAAGGTTAGAAGGACCCAATAACCATAGTGATATTAGGGATTTTTTTAGAAGTGTTCTTGCAAGTTCAAAATTTTTAGTGTTTCACCCGAATAGCTAATATGCTATTGGAATTTCATTAAATTCACAACATATAAATATTATCATTATTTCTTTTAAGGTTAAATGAAAATAAGGTACAGTAAGACTAAGATTGGTGACCTCTGGGAAGTAACATCCCCAATTCATTTTGCTAATGGATCGGGTAAGAGGTGTCACATTTGGTGGTATCAGAGTTAGTTTAGGCAGAGAAATACATGAGCGCCTTAAGATGAGAAAAGTATATTGATGTTAGCTACACTACTGTAGGTCGATACTTGTTTTTAAGAGTGAAATCGAATAAGTGCACTTCTTTGGGACAGGGGTAGTGAGAGACACACTACTATAATACGTGTTAGAAACCTCTTCTTTTTATATGAATAAGGTTGTGATGGCCCTAGATATGGCATGAAACACACATTGAAAGCATGAAAAAGGTTAAGGCAATTGAGTTTCCTAAGGGGAAATGAGTAAGGAATTCGCTAAAATGGTGTGATGTACCTAAGTACTTAGAGGAACAATTTAAGGTTGAGTTTTCATGGCAAATTATAGTGTTGTAGACTATCAAATTATGACCTTCGTGTGAGGTCAAAATACATTAGATTATTCCATTGGCTTAAATAGAATAGTGAATTTAATATAGGAAAGGTGACTACTAAACTATGAGTATAAGTTAAAGTTAGACTATTATGACTTGTCTGTTCTCTAGAGGTGATTGAATGATAAAGAAAAGGCTAGGTGAAAAGAGCCCCTATTAATCTCAAGTGGTATAATTAAATTTTTATAGTAAAAGATCTAGGTAAAGAAAACTCAATGATATAGTAACTAATGAATTGAGGATATATAGATAACACCTAAAGGAACCAAATGAAACCTAGTATTTGCTAAGGTATTTATATATATATTGGAGGAGTATATACAAGAAAGAGAATTACACCTAGAGTAAAGAGAATTAATAGTGATGATAGAGACACTTTAAGAGAATATGAGAGATAAATAATTACAATACTATTAGGCAATAGGTGTGATGTGTCGATGGCTAGTACAATGAAAGGGTGAGAGAGTAAGGAATAAATAAGGACAGTAAAAACAATTGAGAAGACACTTAAGATAACAAGTGGAATGAGGAGATGTATAGGATGTTCAAGTAGAAAATGAGTGGGTAATGAGTAAAGTAAGTCTAAGTAAAGAGTTACGAAGGTTAAAGGAGATGAGATACTTGAGATATCTATCAATATCCCTAAGGATCAGGGCTATCCTCTTTCTTGTTGATGCATGTGACATTAGGGCTAGGTTATGCATTATTTATCATTATCTACATATTAACACCTTACATAATTGCATTATTACATTTACATTTCATCTATCATTACACATGTATAACTGTAGCTCGAGCATAACATACATTTACCTCTGATATGAAGGAACTTGGTAGAGTTATACAATAGTGATGAGTAAGTAGAGGTATTTAAGGAGATAAGATGAGGGATAGACTACGTTAAGATGAACTAAGTTGAGGAAAAAAATTGGGTGATACCCTTAAACCTAAGATAGGACTGGATTTAGAGGGAAGTGAGAATAGTATTATAGTTGTGAAGTTGTTTGAGGAATGAATGATGAACACTGAACAAAGAGAATTAAAGAAACATAGTTGAGAAGGATAGGCCATATGAAACCACCAATTAGAAAAAATTGAAAGTTATATATATATAAGGAGATACAGTAAGTACCAAGGGAATTTGGATACTTGGGTGTTGTAAACCCTTAATCAGCTCTTAAGAGGGGAACTAGGATGAGAGAATTATAATAAACTAAGGACGATTAAAGATATTAGAAAAACCCAAAATCTTTGATGACCAATAAACTATTAAGGAAAAATGGTTAAGGATTTTTACTTTAAGGAAGTAGTATTGTGTAAGGATGTGGAAGGTTGTAGAAGTTTTGATGGATTCAAGACGGTAAATCAAGATGTTTATCCTAATATAGTTTAAACTGAAAAGAGGTTGTATCTCGAAGTACATTTCATCATAGACTGGGAATTATGTCAATGTCAGGTAAAGAGGTGATGACGGGTACCTCAGGGCTATTGAAATGATATAAAACTTATAAATTAGGGAACTGTAGGTGTAACGACTTGAAAATCCCAACTCTTATGAATAGTACTTCTCGGGGTAAATAGTGCTTCTCAAAACTTGAGTCACACTAAGCATACTGACAGGGGGTATTAATTATGAGAGAATTTTTGGGCAAAGTTTAAAGCCAATCCAAAGTTGTTCGAGTGGTTAAAAAAGCTAATTAAGATTTTACGGCAGTGTCTTGTGAAAGTTGAATCGTAAAATAAATAAAAAGTTACTCAAAATAATATGAAAATGTTACAACCTAATACTTAAATATTTCAAATATTCTAATGGTTTTGGAATCAAAAATTTTCAAGTTTGGGAACTATTTTTACCCAATTTTTAAGACATAAAATGTATTAATTTTTTGAGTTATTATCATAATTTGGGCTTTAAATTTTAGGAGGATTTAGGGCTTGATTTCATTGAATTTTGGGGATAAAATGGGGGAAAACTGATATTCCTATCGTTTATAACAATTTGTCAAAAGAAGGAAAAATTATGCATGATATAAGTATAAATAAGGGAAGGATTTCATTCCTTCCATTTTTACCATACAAACACACACACTCCCTTCCCTCACTAAGAAAAACTATAAGCTTCTCCTTCTCCCTCTCCCTTTGATTTCTTCTTCCACAATGAGACTACTTCAAAAGATTATACCCGATTGAAAGAGTGTTTCAAAATGAGTCCACGAATACCAAAATCATTGGGAACAACAGAGTATTTTGAGAGAAAAATCAAGAAGTTTCCTGAGGTAAATAATAAACTCTCGACACTCGAGTTTTTCTTTTATGCTAATTTTATTTTTCATGAGTTCCTAGGGTGTCGTAGAGCTCATGTCTAGGCTTATAATATTTTTTTGACTTTATATTATTATATATTAATTTTTTCTTTTTGTACTCTTTTGTATTCATAGGCAAAATGTTGACCCAAGCCTCCCGAGGCAAGTAGAAGGCCTAGGCCAACATTAGGTGTCTCGTACAACCTTAATTGGTATGTGTAATTACCTTAATTTGTATAAAATTTCATGAATAGTGTTATGTGCATTTATGTCTATAATCACAATAAATGTAATTAAATGCCTAAAAATGCAATAAATGCTATAATTAAAAATTATGATAAATGAGATTATGCATGTATGAAATATGATGGTTTGGTGTGATTATAAGTGATGGAATTATAAGAATGTTAGTATTAAGCTCATAAATACAATATACGGGTTGAACTGAGTATGCCATAGTTGTGTGTCGAGTGCTTAGGAGTGTGTGCGTATGGTTATGCATGATTTAAACATGTGCAATAGATTTAAAGCACGGTAGAATGCCATGAAATGATTGTTTGAATCGATATTTGGGTTTTGAATGGCATAATGATATATTATAGTGTTTCAATGGCATTACACCTAGGAAATGAGTCCTATGGGTGCCAATGGACATCAATAGGCCTAAGTTGGCAAAGTGTATCTATATATGCCATGCAAAGGTGCAATGAGGCCAATGGTGAATTTAAGCAAAATAATAGTATAAAATGTGAAATTGGTTAAAATGACAAATAATGAAATGTTTAATGATGCCTATATAGTTAGACAACCTAGTTTAGATAGGTTAACCAGTCAACTAGGAATTTTTAGCAGCTGCTAGCATACCTTTAGGTATAAGACCTATGGGTTATTGATTTATGTGCTGCATCTAAAGATGTGAGTGCCTACGGGCCTAAGATTACACATATGAGGATGTGAGGGCCTTCAGCCTTGAGATTACGTACCTAAGGGTATGAGAGCCTTTAAGCCTAAGTGTTGTGCATCTATGGATGTGAGTGCCTTCAGGCCTAAGTATATGTACCTATGGGTACGAGTGCCTTCAAACCTAAGTTATCCATTATCTAATCTTGGTTAGTTGTCTTATTGATACAGGCATAAGTTATACAAATCAAAATGACTCAAAAATGCATAATTTGGAATTAAATGTTTAATGACATTAATATGGGACAAATGGATATAAGTAGGTTGAATGACACAAAAATTAGACTTAAGGCATCTAGATATGATTATTATCATTCATATGGCTATAAATGGTGTAATCATGGTTATGATGTGGAAATGAGTCTATGAGTGAATAAGGGCATTATGACTCAAAAAACATATATGACATTATTCCTTGCAATGTATAATTACAGTATGGTAGCTTACATGCTATTACGATGATGATATGATAAGTGTTATGCATTACAGCCTATATATGATTGTTAAATTATGTTTATGGGATATTTGGTGTATATGATATCTAAAGGCATGACTATCGCTTGAAATGTGCATGTTTGCATATAAGACACCAAAAATGCATAATTGTGATATTAAGATTGATAATGACTTGTGCTATATATATGGGCATGCTAAAACTAACCATTTTACAAGTTAAAGTAATTACACCATTAAGCGAAAGCTTCGCACGTTGCTTATTTACGATACCTAGGTAACAAGGCAGCAGATTAGACCTAAAGCTTCTACATATCAGGAGACACAAAGATAACCCCTGCGTGGGTATTTTTGTACTTTTTGTAATAGTAATTATGATATAAATGTAATGGGTTAATAGTTAGTGTGCTCTTGTGATCCCAGTGGGATTGGGCCTAATTTGCATTTTACAACGGGTTTTTGTACTCAATTATAACTATTGATTTTGCTTTTCTTCCTCTTATATTTTTATGTGTTGGTTAATGAGTTTGCATGTGATAATGTTGACTATGGAGAGCCTGAGGCTCATTATGATTTATGTTGTGATTAGAGGGTCAAGAGGACCCAATGGGTTATAGATGAGATTATTGATATTATAGAAGTGTTTTTAAGCAATTAAAATTTTGAAAAGTGTCCTGATAGAGCCATTATACTATCAAATTTTTGACACGACGACCCAAATATTTACCTCAATATGCATGTTAAAAGGGTTTTGAATGTTTTATTGCATATTTGAGTCAAGGAATGTTTTCCTAAATAAAAGCTTTAAATTTAAAGTGATTTTAGATAACAGAACTGGATATCATTTTGTATACGCACATCCCTCGTTTGAGTCTGGTGTATAGATCAAGTAAAGGGTATGATAGTAGGAGTGTCACTGCCTTTAAAGCATGGAGACACTAATGACATAGTAAGAAGAGCGGTGTTCATATGATTGTAAGAATTATAAATGCACTTTTACATAAAGAGTTGACTATAAAATTATTGTGGTGAATACCAAATTCCATCATATAAACAATAAGGTGATATTGGTACAATTGTAAGTAAAAATTGAGTTAGTACGATAATAATAGCCACCCAATTATAGAGAATTACCTCACCCATAGAGTGAGTTAAGTGAAAAAAAGGGAAGTTAAGAAGTCTAAAGCTAAGATTAATAGATATAAGTATGTATATATATATATATATATATATATATATATATATATATCTATATATATATGGGGGAAAAAAAGCCTTAGTGGCTAATGGATAGAAGTTAAGAGCACAACCCTTTTTAAAATTGTTTTATCTAACAGTGATTCTAAAATAGATATGAAAGAGGAAATGTAAAAGCTCTATATTGAAACTATTGATTGTTTTAGAATAAAAGTGATATTATAGAGTTACTGTATCTAAAGGAATAGTATAAAACTTTATGAATGAGACTTGGACTAATGATCACAACAAGGCTAATTTAACTATGATGTTTTGCAAACTGTAATACAATAAGAGGTATAGAATACCACTTAGTTGAGAAAGAGGTCAAATGGTTATAGAAGGAATAAAGATGTGTGTGGAATTACAAGGATCATATGATAATAAGAGTAAGAGAAATACTACTTTACTAAGTGATATTGTAAATCAAAGAAAAGAGTGAGATATACCTCATTAATCTATATAAGATCATAGGATATATGAAATTAGGGATGAATTATTGGCACTATTGTTAAAAATATAGTAATTATATGACAAATATTAAGTATTTATGACAAAAAGATACAGAACACCATGAAAGTAACATAAAGGAATCACCTAAAAAACTATGTGATGGATGGAAGGTCAATGACATTATTGATGATACTGAGGAAATTTCAAAGATGAAATTTCTTATGAGGGGAATAATTGTAATGCTCATGAACCCTAGTCACATAAATAGTGCTCTTTGAGTAACTGGGTCCCACTGTGGTGGATAAAGAGGTGCATGGGTCATAAAACTTTGATGGGCAAGAAAATGATGAAAATAAAATATTTAAAATTTTTAGTAGAACTAATAAGTCATTTCACATAGAGAACTAGTGAACAGTGGCTTAAATTTCACTATACCTGGAAAATGGGTGAGACATGCCCGAAATGACTCAAAAATAGCATAAGCTAAAGGTAAAAAATTCCAATGAGTCTAATGGTGCTAAAATCAAAATTTTTTGAGCTCATTTGGTATTTTATCTAAATTTCTTAATTTTATGAGTGAATAGTTCACTTAGTTTCCCTTGGAATTTAGGCCCGAGATTTTAGAGACCCCTTGATTAAGAGTTTTAATAATTTTTGGCACTAAAAGAAACAATTTTGGATGTCTTGAAATTTTAATTTTCATTTTGAAGATTAAAACATAAAGAGGATTAATTGGCATTTGATCGCCACGTGGCACGTTAATGGCCATCCATAACCATAATATAAAAGGTGTATGGTGTGTGTGGGTGTATGGGAGTAAAATCACTTTATTTTCTCCCTTTTCCTCACTATGGCTGATGCCATTTCTCTCTCTCCTTGCCTTTCTTTTTTCTTCATTTTCCCCTAAATCCAAGTGGTTTCTTTAAAATGAAATTTCTATCTTGGCCTTACAATCTCCTGAACATGATTTCATAGAGAAAAAAGCCTTGAGATTGCTTAATTGGGGATGTTTTAGAGCTTGGTGAATAGTGACCAATTTGAGTTGTAATGATGGAATTGATATAGGAAAAGGAGACAAAGGGTTCTAGAGTGCAATCATAACTTTTTAGAGCCCACTATAAGTGAATTTAATGTCATACACATTATGTGTTAATTGTTGCATCATTTAAGTGTTAATATGTGTGTATGGAATTGTGGTGTTAGGTATGTATGTAATGTTTTGTGCTTGTAAATGTATGTATGAAGTGTAGAGATGATAATGAGTATGAATGCAAAAAAGAATGATAAGGAAATAATGTGCATATGTGTGATTGAGTTATTACTAAATGGTATGTGTATAAGGAATATGTGTGTGAGTGTAGTTAAGTTATTTATGGAATGTAAATGAATTGGTGAGATAGTGCTAGGCATGATTAAAATGAGAAGCTAATAAGAAATTACATGTATATGTGTCTTCAACCTTATAGTCAAAAGGTATATAAAAGAGTATATGTGCATATGTAAGTATAATTAAAGGTTTATAGCATAAATACAACGGTAATTAAGTAATGAATGTTATTGAGGTGTGGAGTTAATGAGTAAGTGAATTTAAAGTAATATGAGTTGTATGTTGAGAAATTGTTACATAGATGTATGAGAGAATTTGTATGGAATAGGTTTATCAAGAGTATGTGTATGCATTTTCCTATGGTTAATATGCATGTATGATATGGTGAAAAAAATAAGTATGAATGTGTAAAGAAGATGGGAAAACATAGTATACTTGTCAGAGAAGTGTATATGGCCAAATGGTGAATAAAGGAAGGATAAGTGTGTGCATGCATGGTTGACATAAAAATGGCATGTAAATCAGTTAGACATTTAATAAAAAACATTATAGTGATGTGAAACTAATAAGAAATGAGATGTGTAAGCTTTTGTATATAGTGGCCATGAGGTGTGTGTGTGGCCATGAGATGCATGTTATAACACTTAAGGGTAATCAATGCATGTTTGTGCTTGAAAACATGTCTAACTATAGCAATGTGAAAACTAATGATGAATAAATGATATCTATGAGTGATATGGTAATAAAGTGTCAAGGTAAGGTATGGAACCAAGTGATAATAACTTGATTAAATCTATGTGATGCAATGGGGTAATATACTAGCTTGAGTGGCCAATGAAAATGGATATGTGATACAAACTAGGTAAATAGTTGAAAATGGAATTTCAAAGCATTAAGAGTTATGGTCCAATGAATATGAAAATGTGTACCTTTAAATAACATGGTATTGATGAGAAAGTGGATGAGTAAACACAAAACTAATGGCATGAAATAATGAGGTGATATTTAAAGATGACCCATATTAGTTAGGCCACCTACTAGATAGATTGACCGATCAACTAGGGAGTTAGCAGCTACTAGGGGCTTGATCTATAAGGATGTGGGTATAGCCATTAGAGTTTAATTGAGCCTACACACTTTAGGTATTAGGAGGTCCACATGGGTTAATCCTTATTACATGCTTTGCTTTAGGTATTGGGAGGTCCTCATGGGCTGATCCCTACTACCCTTTTTATTGTGGATATTAAGAGGTCCACTAGGGTTGATCCCTATTATCTAATGATGCTGACATTTGGGATATTGAGAGGTCCACTAGGGTTGATCCCTACTATCCAATGATGCTGATATTTGGGATATTAAGAGGTCTATTAGGGCTAATCCCTGCTATCCTGCTTGTTGGGAGGTTTAGTCAGACTAATCCCTACCATTTGGTATTGTGAGGTTCTACAGAACTAATCCCTGCTATTAAATGGATAGTGCATATATACGTGAGGTAAAAAATGTAGGCCACTATACAAGATATATCCCATTATATGATGTGATAAAATAACGAGGCAAAACTGGGAATAGATTGATGAAAAACCTATTAATGAACCCTTTAACATAATGAGTTGAAGATATAAGGACAAATGGGTGTGGGCGTAATAATGTGTGGCCTATATTGGACATAAAAGTAATAACATGTTAAAACTATCATATAGACTAAACTTGATGAAAAGAGAAATACATAATTAAATAAATACTTTATGGCTATGAAATAAAGGTATATAAGGTGTGAGGATTTAAGGGAATGGATATAACATAAGCTAATAATATGAGCATCTATGATTCAGAGAATGAAAATTTGATAGTGATGTACACACATAACTTAATACTTTGAGTACTTACAGAAGAGTAAAAATATGATAATGGCATATACCTAAATAAATAATCTTGCATGATTACATGACGTGTGTGTTATATAATGCATATTTCATTAAATTCACCACTGAGTGCATACTTAGTGTGTTAGCTCTCTGATGCATAGGTGTTAAATGACAGCTAGCAGTACCACCTTATGCAACAGTGTAGTAGGTGAATTCCAAGGAGAACATTCCATCGATATATATATGTAAAGTTAGATTAGTGGCACTCATGTATGAAAGGCGTTAGGGTCTTAAAGGTAGATAGACATGGTATAATGTATTAACTTATTTTAACTAAATTTTATGGCAAGCTAAATTTCATGAAATTCAATTTGATCCATTTCCAACTTATAAACCTAAAAGCAACTAGGCACCCATATTCAGTGTAGCTTATCTTTACCTAAGGGCAAGCAGACACTCATATCCGTGCAACTTATCTTCACCTAGAGGTAAATAAGCACTCATATTTGATGTACTTTTCTTCAATTTTAACATCTCAAAATTCCCTTGAAGGTAAATAGACCATATTCAGTGTAGTTTATCTTTATCTAGAGGCAAATAGGCATCTGAATTCAATGTAGTTTTCTTTAGTTTAACAACTCAAAATTATATTAAAGGCAAGTAGGCACCCATATTTGGTGTAGCTCAGCTTTACCTGAAGGCAAATAGGTACCTGTATTTGATGTAATTCTTTTCAATTTAATGTTCTGATCTCTCTTAGAGGTGTGTAGGCATTTATATTCTATGTATCTTACTTTAAAACTTTATCTATCTGGAAACTTCAGTAGCAAAGGCATGTTCAGATTTAGTTGGATTTTCACTTCACCCAAGGACATATAGGCACCCATATTCAGTGTAGTTTATCTTTACAATATCAATTCTTTTTTGAAAGGAAGATACAGTTCAAGTCTAGCTATCTTTTGCTTTGATTTGGAGGTAGACATCCATATTCAATGTAGCTTTGTGCTAGGTAAGTATAACTTCAAGCGAGTATCTCAAATAGGAGGATGAGTAAGCACTAATATTCGGTGTAGTTTATCTTCACAATATCAATTCTTTTTTAAAGGGAAGATATAATTTAGGTCTAGATAGTTTTTTCTTTGATTTGGAGGTAGGCATCTATATTTAATGTAGATTTGTGCCAGGTAAGTAAAATTTTAGGTGAATATCTTAAACTCAGGTACTTTTATGTATACTATTTTCATTTTTGCATTTTCACAATACACACTAGAGTGGGAGCAACTATAGATGACCTACTTTTGGGCCTATGATGATAACAAAAGAGAGGCTCAAACAATAATAAAAGAAATCCAGAACCTTGGCCTATACAAACTAACCTAGTACAAGTCCACCTAGACTTGGTGTTATGAAGTCTGCACTGATTTATAAAAACCTAGCCTAAAATAGTAGAGCCCATGGCCCATAGTCCGCCAAAAAAAGCAAAAGCCCATTTCCACACAAACTAAAATAGAACAAGGCCTATGAACTACTCGAGTAGACTCAAAGCCCAAGTTTGCATGGACTTAGACACCATGGTCCACATGGACCTACCATCGAAAAGCTTCTAGAAACTCAATATTCCTATTTAGACTATGACTCCTAATTCTATCAAGACTCCCTCTCTTTTAAATGGGAGAACTACCTACTAAACCTATAAATACCCCCTCCAAGGCGAGAATTAAGGGGGGAATCCAAGGAGAAGGAATTAGAGAATCTAAAACTCACAGTTTTGAGAGTCTAGGTGTTAACTCTGAAGCGGGATTCACTCTACTAGTCCTTAGCTAGTAGTAAAAACAATCTTTCTTTTTAAAACCTAACCCTTGCATTATTGCTTAAAGCTAATCATAAGGTAAGATCTACGGTCTCTATTTGTATTATTCATTCCATTTGCATTATTTTTGTAACTAAGGATCTCCCTAGATTAATCAATATTTAAGTCAGTTTTATGTAATCCCTATATTAATTATAGGAGTAGGTTAATGTTTTGTACTATTTTCATTGTACTTAATCATTCATTAAAATGATGTAATCATTTTGGAATAGATACCTAAATGACACGGACTTATCTTAATGCATGATAAGGTTTACGTGGACCTATTGTTTGGACATGTGCTAGTATAATGTCTGTACAGACCATTATTCGATAATAGCCTTATGTCCACCTTATGCTTTGTTCTGATATGTTCTAACATATGATATGGATTAGTATTTATGTCTTTATCATGTTGAATAATCATTCTGCTTCTTAATGTGTATGCCATTGATATTCTAAAATTAATGCGTGGTCTACATGGACTGCCTTTCACTAGGAGCATAGTCCACACGGATATATATTTTAAAGAATATGCATTTCACTTGTAATTCGCATAGACTCCTTTTCATAAGGAATGTAGTTTTCAAGGTCACATGTTTTTGAAATACAGTTCTTATGAATATGAGTATGATGAATTTATATTCTCCTTTGCATGATTAGTTTGTCATCCTTCTCATTCATAACTATTATTTGGGCATGTATCAGGATCATTCATATTTGCATTGCACATGTTATTATTATTTGATGTAGTGCAATTATGAGGTCCTCACAAACCACTATTTGTGTTACTAATCTCTTTCCCTTGAGTTGTATAAGAGTGACTATTCTTACTACATAGGAGGTATGGACAAACATATTAGCCATGACATGTTGTAGTTCGCATGGACATAGACCAAGGGCCATAGGGAGTTTGTATAGACTTGTTGACGTAGAGATGAGACCTAATAGCTTATTCTTTATTTGTTTTTTTTGGTTTTGTACCTTTTATTTCTTTTATTTATTTTAGGTTGTAATAAGTAGATTAATAACTCATTTTTCAAGCCAAAAAATTAACTCTCATCAATGGTTTTTCTTAATAAAATAGCTTTGAGTTTTTTTTTTAACAAAAGTCACATAAAATGTATTTTAACAAAGGCCAATCTCCTAAGGATAGGAGTTAGGCAATTACTAATAATTCTTATGGAATTACATGCAGTTGTCAGGTTAAACATAAACTAATAAATAACCCAATTTAAGGATATTCATTTACATTTATGCTTTATTGTGTACTTTCAATATTGCAATTTAATCTCTCTATGTGAAAGGTGACATGTATACTTTAATTAAAATGCTAGCTTGCATGATATGAGATTGATAAATGTTATAATATAAAGAAAGGTACATTATTGGTGCATAAATAAGATATAATTCTGAATGCTTTCTAGGCAAAAGATCAGTGGTCCTAGTTTAAAGCCAAGTGGTGACTCCAAACACTAACTACCTCATTCCTAATAAAATAATAAAAATCTATATTATGCATGCATCATTTCATAATATGTTTCTTGATTCTCGATTTGCTTTATTATTGTCTATTACAAATGTTTCTTAAATTTAGCACAATTAGCATAATTAGAGCCTTGGGTAACTCGCTCTCAGAAAGACCTTGAGGAAGGGTAAACGGGTTTAAAAACTGTAACCTAAAAATGGTGACAAGGATGGGCTCGCCTATTACCTGGCTACCTCTATACTATGAGCTAAAAGATATTTGTGGCCTCAGCCACTATTAATTATAAATAGCTCATATGGCATTAGTGTGAACTGTAACTTCCATAGATCTTCATAAAATCCCTTTCTGGCATACCAAAGCTACCCTAACCTAGATTCTATAAGGTTTACCATTGGTTTTTGGTATTTAATTTTATTTGTTTAGTTTTAGCTGTATAAGAAACATGCATAGTGATTACATCCTTTCTATGTTATTAAATCACCTAGAATTAATTCATTATATTTTAATATGATACTATTTCTAGAACAAATAACATTAAATTGCTCCGAGCATAAGGAGCTTGCATTTGAGATAATCTTTTAGTTTCATAAAACTAAGTTCATTTTGTTCTTATAAATGAATTCCTAAGACACTTTTTGTGTCTTAATCTTTAACTTTTTTACTATAACTATATTTGTTCCTTAATGACTATATACTTTAATGCATGTTGAAGCATATGGTTGCCTGGTTGGTTAAATTCTATTAATGAAAATAGTAATTTTAATGAACCTTATAAGTATGCAACTGGTATATCTACATCATTCAAAATATTATTTACAATTAAGTAACATACTTCAAGCTGATGCACACTTATATGATGTATGAATTATGCGCAATAGATACAACCATGCTACTTATGCATATATATTTAAATGTGTAGACATGATCCCTATAATACACTTAATATACATTGAATGAATTCCTACAACACTATTACATTTGAAAATAAGTTAACTAAGATTAACTAAAACCATTGGCTTTAAAAGGTTAATTTAATAAAAAATATTAAGAGATAAAGGAGTATATACCTCTCTATTAAGCGAAAGAAAATTCCTTACTAATGAAAGGCTAATAATTCAAGCATTTTGGTTGGATTCATATAGGAGAACACATGTTTAACACAAAATTCATCTAGTTTATATATATATATCTCATGCATAACATTGGTATGCAAATCTTCTTTCATTCACTATATAAGATTTAGGATTGTATTCCCAAATCATCTACAAAAACCATATTTTAAGATCGATTTAGATTTTTAGTATTTTTATCTAAGAGCTTACTACCTTGATTGTGGGTTCTATATATTATTAGCATATATGATTTGCTCCCTTGACATGCTAGCCTTTAACATCCCCTCTCTTCTTATTATATCAATTACATTCATTATCACTAAACACCTTTCTATTCTATGTTACATCGTGGTTAAAGGGATTACTATACTTTTAACTTGGCATGTTAAGTTAACACATTATCTTATATGTCTCTACCTAACACTACACAACACATTCGCATAGTCATTCTAAATACCTATGAAGTTTACATTTGCCATTCTAACCATGGTATAGGTATATACATATGTTTTAGTGTGTTACCATGCATATATGTGTTATGGTCATGCTATTTCACAATCACTAAGAAGAATCACAAAAGAGTTCTCACCATCATTTAGTACTTATGGATTAACCGGTTTACATTTCTCACATAAGGGGTAGGCTTACTTGTTTATTCACTCAAACCCTATTTATACAATCATGATAACCAGATATTTGTTTATAAGGTTTTATCTTAAAATGTATATCATTTTATAGCATACATGTTATCACCCTTCTATATTTTATATCATGTGATACACAACCTTTATATCTTGATATGCTCTATCCATCTCAAGTAATAATCATTTTAGACCTCAAGAATGCCTATGAACATGTACTAGCTAAAAGAACCATGCTTCATACCTAAAAGTTTGATAGTATATACCATGTCATTAAGTAAGGGAAAAATGTTAGAGTTGAGCTTTAACATCTCAGTTCAGCTACCCTACTTCTTTAAAGAAACTTCTCTTTATAAGCATTTATAAGAAAAATACACTCGCTTCTATGTAAATATCATAAGAATAACTTATTTCATAATAAAAGTAAACATATATACACCTTTCTTAATAACATGAACGACTCATTGCATAACATATAAACTGGCGCTTATATGTGAGATGCATCATACCTCTTACCTTATCCTATGATAACATGTACATAGTCTATCTTTTTCTACTTATTTACAATTAGAAATTTCTTAATCAAGTACCTTTACCATACCATTTAGCATGCATAACTATCTTTACTCATCAAAAGATTCATGTTTAGACCTCTATTCAGCTTGACATAATCCTTACTCACATAATTTCATGCATAATTTGCTTGTTTGTTTTATGTATATATATACATATTAAATAACTCCTTATTTATAATTATGAACTTGGTTTGCATGTACTTAAACAAATATATGAACTTAAATAAATTCAACTTCATGGTATAGAAAAATGTTAGATTACTTACCACCTCCTATTACTTTTCCCATGTCCTTCTACATCCTATCCTCCCTAACCATGTCTAACACAATGGCATGCTTGCTTTTACAATTTTTCTTTTCAAATTTACATGTTAATAATGTAAGTTCTAACCATAAATCGTACGAACCTTATTGCCCTTATATTGAAAGAAGCAGTTAAATCAATCAGCATGAAATGGCACCCTTTTTTTTGCTAGAACTCATACTTATCGTGTAAGAAATAAGCTAGTTTGACACCTTTAGCTGATAACATAAATTGCCTCTTGATTCCCTATTACTTCTCTTTAAAGCCATCATTCATTTAAACTCTCATTTACTAGAATTTAGAAATACAATTCAAAAATTCATGACTCTAATAAATCAAAAGAAACCAAATCAATTTTGTACCTATTTCTATCGTTATCGTAGCCATGTTCTCTTTTAAAAAATTAATCCCTCACCTTTGCTTGCTTCTTGTATTCTCTTTCAATCTTAGGTAACTTATTGCTACCGGGTTGCTAAATAGCTCTTCCTTCTTGAGCTATGAAATGTCACCTCTTATAGCAATCAGCTTTATCAAAACCTCCTTTGCATAGTGGGGTCATGCAACTACCTCAAATTTTGATGTAGCTTATTGCTACAAATTTCTATCATCATGTGTCTTAAGAAGTCGAGCTAAATTTTTTAGTTAGTTTCCTAGTTTTCTCAATTCAATCCACTACACCTAATATGAGATCACATGATATACTTGAACATAAATGGGATTATTTATTTAAAGATGTTTATGACAAGAAACACTAATGCAATAAAATGGTAAGGAATATGGTTAAGGAGATCATGTGATATATGTGAACATAGATGGGATTTATTTATTTAAAGGTGGTTATGACAAGAAACACTAATGTTATAAAATAAAAATCTATGGGTTAAAGAGTGGAAGTTTAACCTTGTTGTAATGCCCATAAGAAGAGGCTCCGTGAACAGTACCACTAAGGTCGAAAAGTGTTTTTGAAGTGTCGAGTCACCTTTAAAAGGCTCGAGGCAGAGGTACTAGTCATGAAACTTTGAGGGGCCATAAAATGATAAAATTGACTTAATTTAAAGATTTAGCAGAATCAATAAATTATTTCAAGTTGTAATC
>CANXYI011591770.1:0-11625 GCA_948208565.1 Hura crepitans | reverse complement strand
AGCGAGTAACCATTAGTCAATCATTAACCAATTTATATGAATTTTATATTTCATATTTTTATACCTCAAAAATTTTATATAGTTTTTATATTATAAATATTATGATACATTAGTCTCTTAAATATTATAATACATATTTTTAGTAAATAAATATTGAAACCATCTTTCTAAATTAATCTTATATTATTTGACATGTATATAATAGACACATTGTTATTAATTTCATGTTGAATATCTAAATCATACAATTATATTTTTATACCAATTTTATTTTTCTTTTGATTTTTTTATTTGAGCATATAATTTGATTTGTAATTTTATTTTGAAGCACTTTTAACCATTTAAAAAAGATTTTATAATTTGTATAGTTTTATTATATTTATATGTTAAAAATTTTAATGGTTTTAATGATTAATTAAAAAATCAATCAAAAAAATTGATTAAAAATTGAAATTGATATAGTGATTAATCCAAATTAATGGATTAGTTAATAAAATTTATTTATGTATCGGTCAACTAGTCCATGCACACCTTTATTTGGGTTAACCCATAACTCACCAAGATTTACCATAAATGGGCAGTGCTTCCTAAATAGATGGAATAGGTGTTATAGTTAAGTCCAGCCAAACCTTTAGGAATTTAGGGTCCCTTCGAACGTGACAAAATTTTGAGTCAACCATTGGCATCTCAAAAACCTATTATGGAAAGAGATGGATATTTCCTAAATAGGTAGAGAAAGTGTTATGGTTGGCATCAAGCTAGATCCATTTTTATAGTTAAAACTTATAGAGTCTCATAACTCGAATGAGTTAAAATTTGGCATCAACCCTTGACACCTTAAAACCTATTTAAGGACGATATTTCTTAAATGTGTGAAAAAGGTATCATGGTTGACATCAAACTAGATTTATTTATGTGATCAAGACTTATAAAGTTTTTTAAATTGAATAAGTTAAAACCTAATTTGAGTCAACTTATGGTGCCCTAAAATCCTTATGGGAAATCAAAAGACTTCCTGTATAGATGGAAGGAATGCTATGCTTGAACTCAAAATTAGTTTATCTCATAAGAGTTAGGACTCTAATAAAAAACCAAGAGTAGAAATTAATCTTCCTTAAATGATATTCAAATTGAAACCCTGAACTTAGAATAAACTTCAGAATAGTTGAGTGGTAGTTTTAGGTTGGAAGTTAAAGGTTGTTATATAACCTAGGTAGCCTATGCATTTTCATCATGTATAACCCAATTAGCCATGAATTGCATTATGTACCTTATGCATAATCTATAGTCATATGTTGAATTTCATGCATATAAGCACATTTCTCATGTCATCCTCACATGTATATAACCATCATGACATTAGAACCATCACTTAAGAAATAACCTCTTTTCAGAATCAAAGCTTATTTCCTTAGTTTTCTTATCTATATCAAACCTTTCCTTTAACCTAAAATCATATATTTACATCATGCATATACTTGCATATAGTTAACTTAGGCATTTACGACTAATTTACCATTATAACCTCTCAATATATTATGAATAGGAGGAGCTCTAAAATGAGAGTCATCAAGTTCATTTATCTATCATGTCTCTAAATTCATTACTAAAATGTTTAAGGCTCATATAAGGGAAATTGTGGAGATGATAAATAGTACATTTACTGTGTATGAAATAACTATAGGCAATAAAAAGTAGAGGCTAGCAAGAGGAATGAGAAGGGTGAGGTAATTAATAATGTCCAAAATAACTTTGATGACATCAATGGATACATTACTAAGAAAAAAAGGCAAAAAATTGAGAAATCCAAAGGTCAAGGAAATTGAGAAATAGATAAGCTAAAGTAAGAAACTAAAAAGATAAATAAATTTTTTAAAAGGTATTAGAGTTTGGATTCAAAAGATCTTCAATTGCTTACATTGCTGGGAGAATAAAAGTTACCTAGAAAGTTCAAATTGTCAAATTTAAGTAAGTTTAATGGAACTAGTGTTCGAAGCCCATGTCAAATAGTCTCATAAGTTGGAATAATCTTTCACCCAAAATTGGATTAAACAAGTACATGTCGCCTTCAAGAAATATTCTAAAGAAACTAGCATTGAAGAATCCCTAAATGACTTAGAAGTCAGTAAACAAGTTCCCAACATGAGTTTCTTTTATTTCTTATTAAGATGAAAGAGTAAAGTTTCATAAATGGAAGTTATGCCTTTATTCATAGTGGTGGAAAATGCTCTTCCTTGCATCACTAATAAGCTCCAATACATGCCATTAAAGACCTTTATAGAGGTATATGATGCTAGCTTAAGCGTAAATGAAGTTGACATTAAGAAGAAGCAATTCTTTAATGAAATGCAAAAAAATGAAAAAAGCTCAGAGGAAAATTAGATTTTAGCATGTAGTATTTTTTTAGTATCAATTAACTTTTTGTAATGACTATTTTCTTTTTAATATGCATCATTTCTATTTCCTTTAATCATGGTACAAGAGTCATATTTTCTTAATATTTATTCCTGAACATAAGTTGAGAAATGTAAAAAATTAAAAGAGGTCAAAAGAAAAATATTTAGATTTTTACCAACAAAAAGGAATATTGAGAATTGATGTTTAGCGGCATTAAATTATTGAATATGGAAATAAGGAAAAAGTGATTCTGTAAACAAATAAAAGGCTTGGGGCATGAATAAAAGAGATAAAAAATGAAAAAAAAAAGAGAATAAATAAAGAAACTAAAAAGGATAGGAGGATATGAATTTCCATTAAACCTTAGGAGCATGAATGCATTAATTAGAAAGAAATTAGAAGAAGCTTAAAGTTTAAATATTATATAATAGAGGAAGAAGAAAACAAGAAAAAGAAATAAAAAAGAAGGATAAGAAAAATATAAGAGAAAGGAAGATACAAGAATTTAGTCTAAAAAATTACTCCATATGGTGAGTAAAACTCCTTTACAAATTTTGAAGAAATATTATAAATCAGAGATACAATTGAGAAAAGTAGGAGTGCAAATCTCATAGAAAACATGGAAGATCTAAAGTTATTTATAAAATATGACCTTTTAGCTTCGGAAAAATGAGAATGAAGCTTGCTAGACCAATCATTCAAGAGAATGGGCTTAAGATAAATTAGGATGTAAGAGAAAATATCTAGTTGGAAAACTTACAAAGACTAACTAATAGGAATGATTATCATACAAAGTGATTATCCTGTCATGTAAAATTCTCATGCATGTTAAAGAAAAGAAATAATATTTGAGAAAATGGAATTGAAATTTTGTAAGTTTTTGACATATCTGAAGTTGGGCAAGATCTTCCTATGATTTATGTTAAAAGGTTTTTAAGAATTTCTTAAGGCAACCTCTAAGGAATTCTTCACCAATAAGATTTCAAGATTGGATCTCAAAAAAAATAGAAAAATAAAACAAAAGAGAAAAAAGAAGATAAAAATGATTTGATACAATATATGTATCAAGGTGTTCTATGAAGAAGTTTTATGCATTCTTAAAATCTTAGTCTAATCCTCATTATTGGCAGCCATCTTGTTATGAGCCTAACTTATCCTTGTAGGAGTCTAATTATAACTAATGCTTCATATGACACACCAAAGGTACTTTTACCTCTAAATGACATTTTGTGGAATTAGATAAAGGAGACATTATAGGATTCACATTTTATCATACAAATGTATTGGTGACTTAGGAATACATACACTTATATCTTTACTAAACTTTAGATAAAGATTGGTAGGAGTTATCAAAATCATTCTTAAGTAGGATTTATCAAAATTATTCTTAAACCCTTTTTGAAAAAAATATCTTTATCTAATCAATTAAGCATTAGTTATTAATAAACCAAACTACCAAATCTCTTTAATGAAGGTACTTTTGCATGTTCACCTTTTAGAAAATTAATCACCCTTAAGAATCTTACTCTTATTTATTATGTTCAAGGTTAGCCATGTTATCCTTCCACTTTAGAAAATTTTCTAAGTCAGCCAAGTTATACTTCCACCTAAACTTTTCTATCTATAATGTTCAAGGTCGGTTAAGTTACATTTCTACGTTACAATATTTTCCAAGTTAGCCAAGTTATGGTTCCACTTAGACTTTTCCATCTTCATGTTCAAGGTTAACCAAGTTATACTTCCATCTCAAAATATTTTTTAGATTAGTCAAGTTATGCTTCTGCCTAGCATTTTCACCTATCATGTTCAAAATTAGCCATGTTATGCTTTACCTTGAAATATTTTCTAGGTTGGTTGAGTTACACTTTCACTTTGGGTTTTCAAGTTATGCTCCCACCATAAAGCATTATCATGGTCAACCAAATTATGCTTCCAACTCAAAATAGGTATGAATTAACCAAAACAAGCTTTCATATTATGTTAAAGCTTACTTTGGTTTTATCAAGGAGGTGTATAATAAGTTTGCAGAGTTTGAGTAGGCTTGAAAAACTTATAACGAAAATATGAGAGGGAGAAAACTCGATTAATGAATAAATGTTTTGATCCAAAGGAGTAGTTGGCATGCATGAAAGAATAACTGACTTATCATAATCAAGAACTTAAATGCTTCATAGAGGAAGCAGAGAACTTGAGGATAGAGATGGAATACAAGCATCAAAAGGTGTTGAAGGCCTTTGAAAAGTAAGTTCTTGAGGATGTCTACGAATAGGTTATGACTTTCTAAGAAAAAGGTGAAAGTTAAGCCAGAGCATTACTTCTCTAGTCAAGAGTTTACCTCATTTTGATTCCTTTAAAAACAATCACTAATTAAAAGTGATAAGGTGGGCTTTAGGTAATAAACTAACTAAGAGGGATATTGCCCTTCCCATAAATGAGGATAATTAAACTATTAGGGAATTAGTGAATATCCCTTTTGGAGAAAAAGTTGAGTCAGATTCCTCTATATCTAATTTTATGAGTTAATTTTATGTTTTAATCATTTTATAAGTTTAATATTTTCTCAACTTCTTATATACTTGTTTGCAATTCAAATGTTTTTTTTTGTTTTGCTAAAGACTATACATTTGGCCTTGTGGCTTATTTCTCATTTCAAGTTATTTAACATACATTAATGATACAACAAATTCATTTTGTTAAACTTTTAAATTCATACTTATAAAATCTAATCAAGTGTTTTTTTTTTGCTTAATTATTTTATATGGATTGAGCACATAGCATTAAGAGCATCATAAGCATGAAAATGAAACGCATGAATTTTTAAAGTAGTTTGGCGATTCGCTTACATCCATAGGAAGGAGTTATTTTATTAATATTTACTTTAAAAAATATATTAAGTATTCTTCTTTTGCCCCTCCCAATTAACTTGGTTTTACATAAAGTATTTTTTTAGATTTTTAACACTCTATGATCTTAAAATGCTTTTTTCATCTAGTGTTTGTAGCTTATATGCACTAAGTCCTATAACATTAGAAATCTTATAAGGTCCTTCCTAATTTGGCATAAATTTGTCAACTTTAGCATTCCCATGACTAATTTTTACTTTCCTCAAAATGTTATCTCTAACATAAAACTTTCTTGCCTTGGGATTTAAATTATAATGTTTAGTGATGTGTTACTTTTAAGCATTTATCTTTACCATTGCCCTCTCCATTCTTTCTTTTACTAAGTCAAGGTCTTTGCGTTATTTGCTTTGTTCCCCTTCTAATATAAAGTTTTTATTTTATATAAGAGCATGGCAACCTTCAATATTGTCTTTGATTTGTAAATGAGGAAAGTAGTGTATCACTAGTCATTAATCAGGAGTAGTGCTATATTACCAAAATACGCTATGAAGTTCTTTCACCTAGTTGCCTTTATCTTTACCTAGTCTTTTTTAGTCCATTAGGTGCAGTCCAATTGAACACTTCTATTAGCCCCTTTTTTTAGAATAGATAACTATAGAGAATTTTGGTTGAATGTTGAGGCCTTTGCTGAATTCCTTGAAAATAGAGTAATAAACATGCTTTTTGTTGTCTATAACGAAGACTTGTGTAAGCCAAATTTGTAAATAATTTGTTTCCACACAAAATTTTTAATATTTGACTCGATCTATTTTGAGAAATAATCAAATTCAACAATCAATTTTTTACTATTTTTTTAAGTAAAAAGAGGCTTAGGATGTTAAGTCTAGAAGTAAGTATCTGGTTGGTTCGATATAAAAATTGACTAAATAGAGTAGATCATATTTCATTTAAAAAATAACCAAGCCGATTAAACTAGTTGGAAACAATCAAACATAATTGATAGAAATTTTTGGAAATTAAACTAAATAATAACTTTTTATATGGTTATTCTTTTATATGTAAAAAATCAAATTTGTATCGTTTTGATGTAAAATGACATCATTTTAATACCTAAAATGATGTCGATTTGAAAATTTTTTGGGTTTAATTTTATTTGGTTTTACACTCTAAGAATTGAACCAAATAATTTTTTTAAATCAAATTGAGTAAACCTTTAATTGAATAAATTGAAGTAGCTCATGGTTTGATTCAATTTTCAATTTTGGTTCAGTTTTGCATTTCTTTAGTCAAGTCTCTATTGTTCAATAAGCCACAACACTCCAATAGATTGTTAGTTCGAAGCTAGCTTCCTTAAGACCTTACCATGTAATTGTTACTGTGGATATTTTTGTATAAGTTCCTTTGCACATTTGAGGATTGAGGGCTAATAATAACCTATTTGGAATATTTTCCTTGCCACGGTTTTGCTTGCTTCATATGTTTTAAAAATTCCTTTATGGATTTTCCATAGTATGTAATGACCTCCATTTGGTGCAATGTGCTTAAGCATAGATGACTTAAGGCCTTCTTATATAGCTTCTTATTTATTATAGAATAGCTGGGGGATTTTCTTGCAATTTGCCTTGCTTCATTTTTTGCCTCTAGCAATTTTTCTAATTAAAGGTATTCTCTATGATAAGATCTAACTAAGCTTATTTCTACTTGCATTACTTCTAGCTTTTCAATGGCTAGGATAGAGCTTTATTCTAACATGATTTTTTAGTTGGTTCTAAGTTTCTAGATATTGTAATTTTGGCTAAAGAATTCGCTTTTTGATTGTTTTCACTTGGACAGTTTATATCCTTTCTTTAGCTTTGTTGAATACTACCATAAAATTTGTAAGTTCTTAAGCTTTCATCATCGGTAAGGGTTTGAATCGCAATTAAAAATTATAGCTTAATAACCTATTTGGCATATTTCCCCTTTATGTCCAGCTTTTAGAGAATTTTTCAAAATGGTTGATCTATCCAAATGATAATTTTGTGAGCTTAAAAGTAATGCATTAGTTTATCCACATATATCATTGAAGTAATAAGTTGTTACTCTACTTTGCTCTTCCTCGATTTCATTCCTCTAAGCATTTGATCTATATAATATGGGTATTTGTTCTTTGTACTCTTTTGGGACGAGGATTGCTGCCACTGTTTCTCTAAAGTGGAGAGATATAAAAATAATGTTTCACTTAACATTGGTCTCCTTAGGAGTAGGGCCTTGTTAGAAATTCCTTAAACTCCTTAAAAGCTTTCTAGTATGAGTCATTCCATTCAAATCCATCGCCTTTCCTTAACTTTTATAAATTGGGAGATATCATTTTATAGATAATGAAATAAACCTTTTTAATGCAGTGTTTACCCCATTCAACTTTTATATCTCATTGATATTTCTTAGTAGATACATATCTATTATTGCCTAGATCTACTTTAGATTGGCCTCAATCTCTCACTAAGATACCATGAAACCTAACAATTTGCTAATATTACTCTAACTACACATTTCTTAGGATTTAGTTTCTTTTAGTATTAATTGAGGGTGGTATCTTTGATAAGTCAAAAGAGTGTACCTCTAACATTCTTCTTTTGACAATCATGTTATAATTATAAACATCAACTAATCGGCCTATCTAATCTTTAAACATTTTATTGATCAATTGTTAATACCTTGCTCCTGCATTTTTTAAACAAAAGGCATTAACCTAAAACAAAACATACCTTCATGAGTGATGAAGCTTGTCTTTTCTTGGTTTGGCCTATACACATGTATTTAATGATACCTAGAATAAGTGTAATAGCCCACATATAGCTCTTGTGCCAATAATGTGGTCAATATAAGGTGAGGGATAACTGTCTATTGAGCATGCTTTGTTTAATTCTATAAAGCCACACTGAGGGTGCCTTACCGTGACTTAAACTTAAAGGATAAGCACAAGAGCTCAAGTATCACTCACAAAGTGGATTACCTTAAGAGAAGTGTGAGTTTCCACCCAATAGGTTAAGCAAGAAAGTAAACCTAAAAGATTCTTGGGTTTAAGAATCTCCTCATATTCATGCCTATCACATAATACCATTTTTCATCTCTTAAGATTCCAAAATTTATTAAGTCCCTTATAATTATATAAATCAAGCAATTTTACAATTTGAATAGATTACATTTGCACCTTATTCATATGTTTATTTAATTAAACATCATTAAGGCATAAAGAGCAAATAAACATAAATGATAAATGGCATACATGAAAAGGGACTAGTTATTTATAACTCGAGGACTTTAATCCTTTAAGCATTTTAAGCTTATAGAACTTTGTTCCCAAAACATTTATTTATTAAAATCATTCTTGTTTAAAGGTGACTTTTAAATCAAAATCCTCTTTTTTTATTAATCAAAACACCAATTTATTATTTAGAAATATTGTTTGGTGATTATTTTCCTTAAATTTGATAAAAACCATTTTAATACTAATATATTACAACATACCTAAAATTATATAAAGAAATGATAAGAATGGTAAAAATAAAAGAAATTACAATTGAAAACCTTAGTACATTAAGTCTACTAAAAGGTACAATAATGAATAACCAACATAGGAATCATTCATCTAAAAAAGGTCTTTCAGGCTTTAAAAACACTCTAAATAACCCCAAAAACAAAGGAGGGAATAATGAAAATAGCAAACAAAACATGAAGAAATAAGAAATAGAAGCAAAAACATAAAAAAGGCTCTAAAAATGATATCTAAATGGACACACATAGTGTAAAATGCGAAAAACCTTAGAAAATACTTAGTTTTTAAGAAAACTTGATATATGTGGGCAACCATGATGTCCACATGGTCATTACTGATTTTCCATCTAAAACCTAGAAAAGGTAACAATATGGGGTCATTGAGCACATTTTCCAATCTTATTGGGAAGAAATACAAAAAAATATAATAAAATAATGTAAAAGCATAAAAAGAAAGTTTGCATTCATTAATAGCCATTCAAATCTCACAAAAATCATATAATATTTAAGATCCACAATAAAACAATCACTAAATATTCACATAAAAGGAAAATAAAGTAAGATTTATTAACACATAATACAAATAAAGTATCATCTCTAAAAAAGAAGGGGATTCTTTTAAAGAATCATTGAACCCTTCATTTATCATGGAGAACATTGGCTAACAGCCCTTAAAAGATCAAGATTTAACCAAAAATAAGATAAAAATGGAGTAGATGAAATGAGATGTAAAAGGTAGAAAGCCCTTTATAATGGTTTTTTCAAGTTTTCACTTTAAAGCTTATAGATCTTTAAAGATTAAATTAAATGCTCTTTAAATCAATAGAGGAATGAGTATTTTTTTTTTATTTTTAATTTGGTTTTTATTTCTAAAAATTTTAGGTTTTAAGGAAGATTTTTTAGTTTGAAGAAAAAAAAGAAAAAGATGGAAAAAAATGATCTTTTTTTAAAGAAAAAAACCTTATTTATAGGGTTTTGCTTACCTTAATGGGGCCTCTATTAGGCCTTCTATCATTTCTCTTCTCTTCTAAAAAATTAATGTTTTTTGGCTTTGAAATATGTCCACATAGACTTCATGATGTTGTTCAGATAGACAACATAAATGTCTATATAGACATCATTTTTTGATTTTCGGGACAATTTTCTGTAGGTTTTTTCAATCTTTAGGTTTTCTTCATCCTTTCTCTTTGACTTTAGAGTATTCATCATTGGAATCTCTCTAAACTAGAAAATGTCTTAGACTTAGGTGTTTACTTATACACATGCACATTACCATTCTTCTTTTTACAAGATCGCATTGGCAATCCAATAAAGATATAACAATTCTTTGATAGACCTGACAAACAAAATCTTAGCAATCATATTCAAGATGACATGTCACCAATTAGATGCATTCCGCTTTAGTTTTTACTTCACTAGTTTCATTTTTGGTCAACTTGAACTTGTGAGACATGATGTTTGGATCAATCCTAAGGATGTTCTTTAAAGACCAAGTAGATATTGCTTGGTTGATAGCCAAAACCTAAATGACTTGTCTCTTTCATCTTTTTCTATTTCTGCACCAATTTGGATTTTTCTTTCCTCGAAGCCATTTCTTGCTTGAGCCATTAATTTGAAGGCTTTATTTTTTCAATATATTTATTTTGGTTCTCCTATTGACTTATGCACATAATTCTAGTTCCCTTTTTTAACAATTGTGACTTATACTTCCATAGCAGATTTTTTATTGCTTCTTACTATCATGACACCTTTTTTGGGGGGAATATTTATCATTAGGTAATTAATTTAGTGACTGCACTTACATTAAACAATATAGGCATTCCAAGAATAGCATTATAAGTAAAAGACATGTCCCTTATCATGAAAAAGCATTTACTAACGTGAGTGGCATTTTCATCTCAAAGCCTCAAATATAGGTCCACTAACCTGGGATAAGAATAACTACATTGCTCATTTCGATTAGGGATGTCCTGACCTATATCAAATCTTTGATAGGCAAGTTCATCTTTTCGTAGGCCTCCATTGCTAGCAAATTCACTATGCTATCATTATCAATAAGAAATTTTGACTAGAAAGTTAGCGATGTAGCTTTATATGACTAAGGAATCTTTGTAATGGACTTTAAGATCCTTTACATCTTTGCAAGTGATGGTAATTAAAGGTAGCTTCTCATATTTGGTTGACAAGTAAACATTTATTTACCCCTATCTTCTTCTATATAAAAAGCCACTGATTATTATATTGATGATTTTAGCCTTCGTTGAATGGCCTTTACATATTTTGACTTCTTTTTCTCATTCTTCAATTCTAAATTACTTTTGTGATTAGAAGATGACTTGAATTTTTTTCCCTTCATCTACTCTATGAATCATCTTAATAATCCATTTTTGATTAAGTGTTCAATCTCCCTTTTTAAAACTTACAACCATTTATTGTGTGAACCATCTCCTTCTAAAATTCAAAGTATTTGCTTTTATCTTTCTTTCCTACATTTTTGTTGATCCATCTTCTTAGGCCAATTTAATTTACTATAACTTTCCTTGATCCATATTGAATCCCCTTTAGAACTATTGCTCAAAGGAGTGTACCTAATAAGGGTGTGCATGGGACAAGGGATATTTAAATCGAACCCAAAAATCATCCCAAAATATCCCAAACTGTAAAATACCAAATTTTTTTCTAATACCCATTCTAAGTCCTGAAGCGAATTTAAATTTGGGATAGGACTAGGATTAAGCATCAGTTCGTTCTATCCTAACCCAATTATTCATCCTGAACCAAACCAAATTGAAAATGGGACATCTAGAATCAATATATATATATATATATATATATATATATATATATA
>CANXYI011591745.1:0-10118 GCA_948208565.1 Hura crepitans | reverse complement strand
AATCCATAAGGTCACACACTTAAAGAATTGAATGAATATAAAAGTGTTCAATAGTTCAATGATATGAGATATCATTAAAAGGAGAAGAAATAAAGAATAAAAGGGGAAATTGAGCTTGGAGCCCATTTGACCCAGTTTGACCTTTTTAAGTGTTAAAAAGGACTAGGGCCTTAGAGGCCCAATCAAGGGTATATTTTAATATGATTTTAAATAGATCTTTTAAGAGTTATATAAATTAGGCTTGTGGTTGATGTAAATTATGGCCCAAAAGAGCCTCAAAAGGAAGCCCGGAAAGGGCCTCAAAGTTCTATGGGTATGGACCCTCTTATTAGGCCATGTGTAATAGGCAAAAAAGGTCCAATTTATAGGCCTCCTTGAATGAGATTTAGGTCAGATTTTAAGGGTTAAAATATTTCCTAAAGAGGGTTTTTTCAATATAAATTGCCTAGATAAAATTATCCAATACAAGCGACCACAAAATAGATAGAAAATTCATATACTCTCCTTGTGAATTTTTAGATTCTCTTATTCTTTTTCTCCCTTCTGAATATCTTACTAGCACCTAGATATTCAGTTATTTTTCACTTTAATTCATGTATGGATACCTTAAAGGTGTTCCCAATGAGGATCAATGTGGTTTCCTAGAACCCAGTAAGGTGAGTTGAAGATAAAAAATCAACAATCAATAGATAACAATAAAATTTCATGCTGCTTAATATTTTCTTTGTTATATGCTATTTTGATTTATTCGGATCCCTATTATCATTACTTGGTTTTATATAAAATTTTTTAATTTTCATCTATGCATGACTCGTGCAAAAGCAATATAAGTTTGATACAACTAAAGTTAAATTCTAATAGAAATTTAACTATTACCTAACTAATTTGACAAATTATAACTTATTATATTCCAAATTCTAGTTCAAGTTCATTCTAATTCAAAAACAACTAGGAGAGTAAAACTTATGTTTCAAAAGGCAAATACAACATAATTCACACCATGTTTAGGCATAATTTCAACATGTTCTTAAAATGAAAATAAACAATTTTTAAATTTCTAAACCAAAGTGTAAAAAATTTTTAAGATTTTTGTTAACCCTACCCCAAACTTAAAAATTGGCATTATCCTCTATGGCATATGACTCAAAAGTAATAAAATGAAATCAAATGACATTCATGAAAAAGAGAATAGCCTTTTAACACATTCTTGTCACTAATTTTCATATTAGTACACATTAGTACTATAAATCATATAAAATAAAAAACCCAATAAAAGAAAAACAAAATAAAAGAAAAGTAAAATAAAGAAAATCATATAAAAATAAAAATAAAAAAGAATAAAATGAAAGAAAAAGGAAAATCATTCATAAACCATGAGTTACTTCCTAATTCTTTTGTGATGGCTTTATTAAGGTGGTGGCAGTTGAGGTGGCACAGACTGCACTAGTATGCTAAATCTATGTAGCCTCCTCTCTAATTGAGTTAGATGATTACATATCACTATTGACCTACTCATCGACGGGAGAGAAATGCATGCCAAATCTCTATTTACCTACACCATACTCTCCTAAATCTACCTATGATATGTATCAATGGCATCCAATCTCTTAATAATCATTTTGCCACAGGCCTCGGGACTTTAAATTCTTTTAAAACCATTCTCAAAAACCTTAATATTTTCAATGATCACACTCTAATCATGAAATTCATGCATAAAACCAAAAAAAAAATCCTACAATCATGAAACCTAAAAACAAAATTAATTATCCTAAAATTAAAATGAGATTCTAAAATCAAGCAAAATTAAATTTATGAAAATGCTATATGATTAAAGATAACTAAAAAGAAATAAACAAATAAATAATAAAAAATAATAGAGTTTCAAAAATAGTTATGGTTTAAAGTGCTAATTCAACTTTTTGACTTCCTTATTCTTTGAAGGCGATGATTGCAACCTTAATGTTGAGTTTTTTTTTTTGTAGTGTTTGGGTTAATATAGCTGTAATTCATCATGAAATGGCCTCTACCTTTAAAATTCTAAAGCTCAATGGTCATAATATCCATTACTTCCACTTTTAAACCTAACAAATGAAGAAAATTCATTGAAGGCTTAATTTTTACTTCAGGGAAACCATAATTCAAATATGAAGATAAGAGTTGGAAATCAAAATTTAAGTGCTTCATTAGTATAATTTATTAAATTCTCCTTTAGCTTTACTTCCTATTGAGATGACTTATCATTCACCTCAAAAATCCTTAGTGGCTATTTGATGAATAAGGTATTCATCTTTGCTATCCTTCCTCTAAAAATTCTTCTTAAAACTCATCTGTACAAAAATTAACACAATTGATATAACTACATGTCTCATTAGATGGTTTAGAAGGATACTTTGTCTCCTTGTTCATGACAAAGTCTATATACTCCTTATTCAGCTTTAGTGTTGCTTCCTTAGTGAACATCTATTAAGGCTCAGGCTGTATTGAGGAATGGCCTCCCAAAGATAAGTGGGACCTCTCTATCTACCTCTATATCCATGACCATAAATTTGATTAGGAAGATAAACTTCCCAACCTTCACTAACAGTTCTTTGGTCACTTCTTTAGGTCTTTTAACTAATTCGTTAGCCAATTTGAGGTGTATTCTTATCTCCTTTATTTCTTTCATATTTAATTTCCTGCACAAAGATAAAGACATTAAATTTATACTAGCCCTTAAATCACATAATGCCTTATTTACCAAAACATCACCCAATTCTCAAGGTAGTGTAAAATAGCCTAGATCCTTAAGCTTAGCAAGAATTTTATTCCATAATTTCCTCTTCTTAGAAAGGATGCCCTTCATGAAATTCACATAGTTAGGCATCTAAGGATAAAGCCTCTACAAAAAGAATGTTAACATGCATTTTCTAAAATATATCTAAAGATTTAGCAAACTATGAATCTAGCTTATCCTTTCTAATTCTTAGGGTAAGAAAAACTTACTTTGATCAACTTTACAATTTAAGGTGTCAAAATTTGACTTACCAATCTCCTTACCTCCTTTAGCTCTCTTAGGTTTAGACTTAGGTGTTTTAGTATTTACCTCTTCCTTCTCTCCTGCTCTTTCGATTGTTCTACCTCTCAAATCACCTACCTCTTTCCCACATCTAATGGTAATTGCCTTCTTTTCCTCTCTTGGATTCTTTTTGTATTGCTAGGTAAGGCTCTCTGTGTACATCCTGCTAGTGCCTGTGCCACTGATAGCCTGTACCTCTAAATTTTTTTATTAAAGCGTAATGATTTTTGATAGCTGTAACTTGATTATTCGTTAAGGCTTTAGTGGTACTTATAAAAATTGGTCATTAGATCTTGCAAGCTCAACTTCTTTTCTTTCTATGGCCTTGGCTAGAATCTAGGTGGTTATTATCTCAGTTGGCTACTATTGCTCTAAGAGAAATTAGGGTGGTTTCTCTAACCTAGATTATATTAGTTGCTATAGGCATCATTCAATCTTTTATAGTCTTCTACATCATTAACTTGACTTGCCCTAGCCTCATTAGCATATTGCTCCCTTTCATTATAATCCTAAAAAGAATAAGGTCCCCTATAAATCTCACGTGCATGGGTCACAATAGTTGCTTGCCTTAACTCTATGGATTCCATCTTCTTTTTTTATTGCCTTTAGCTTAGTAGTAAGAAAAGCTACCTAATCAATAAAATGTCCAACCTATAGCTTCATGTTCCTTCTTTGTGTAAATTAAGAATCATTCTTTGCCATATCATTTAGTAATTCAAATGCATCTCTAAGGCTTTTCCCAGCAAAGAACCTTATACTTTAGCATTAAGCAAATTTTCTAATACCTGTAACTATACCTATATAAAAGCATTGAATTTGTTACCATAATGGAGACTCATAATGTGGGTAACTCTTTGATCACCTTTTAAGCCTACTTTATGCCTCATGAAAAGCTTTTTATCTCTAATTGACTAAATTGATAAATACTATTTCTAATTACAGCAATCTTGGACATTGGAAAGAAATGGTTTAAAAACTATTGCTCTAACTGTTCCCACATTTCAATGGTCTGGTGTGGAAAAACCCTATACCAATTCCTATCTTTCCTAATTAGTGAGAATGGGAAAAGCTTTAACATAATAGACTCCTTGGAAACCCCATTCAACTTGATTAAGCCACATACTTCATTAAAGCTCTCCAGATGTTAAGTTGGGCATTCATAATCTAACCCAGCAAATTGATTCTTTTGAATTATATGTATAAGTGAAACCTTTAGTTTAAAGTTATTTGCATCAATTCTAGGCTCTACTACTATTCTATAAGCTCTAATCTATGATAGAGTAGCATATTACCTAATAAGTCTATTCTCATTAACTTTATTTGGTTAATCTACTAGGTTGTTACCCTGCCATTTGCATTATCCATAGAAGTAGCCATTTCGAATACATCCTTAAGCTTTAGAATTTTTTTATCTTAGGTGAAAGGTTCTTTCATTTTCTAGATCAACGTCAACTAACACCATTAATAAAGTAGAAATGTACTCCATCAAAGCAAAAGAAAAGTTAAAAGTGTTAGTTACATTCCCTCGAGCACACATGTAATAAGGATATTTTGTGTACATTTAAAACATTCAAAAAGATCCTTTATTACATAAGTGCTTATGTTAATTCATTTACTAATACCTAATAATCTTAGGTCGGGTATAGTGGACCTTAGTGTTGTGAATAGTGACTTATAAGAGATGAATAAGGTTTTCTTACTCATCAAAGGTATGTATTGGATATAGGTTGGGTTTACATTTTGGTAGAAAGATAAGGTCATTTGGATAGTTAACGATTGATACGAAGTGTAACTGTAAATAGTATTTTCCCAAAGGGTGAATAATGCTTCTTGAGAGTCGAGTCGCACTAACTGAACATAATGAAAGTAAATATTATAAAACAATTTTGGATGAAATTTAAAACAAAAATAAAGTTATTAAGGTGCTTAAAAATGCAACTAAAATTTTTACGGTAGTGCCCCAAGCATAATAACTTAGTATAAACTGAACGATAAAATATTTGGATTATGCTTAAAAGGACCTAGGGATGGCATAACTCGAAGCCTAAAAATTCTAAATAAGCATTGGTAATAGAATTTGAATTCTATAACATCAAGAAGCAATTTATAAAAATTGAGGGAAAATTAAGTTAATTAATAAAATTAGTTCCTCTTAATTTTTAATTATGATTTTCTTAGGACTTATAAATTATGGAATTATTGAATTAGTGGCACTTAAAAGGGATTTATTGGAAGCTCTAAAGTGGGGGAGTTAATTTTTAAAGAATAAAAGAAAGCTTATAATTATTTTAGTAATTGGATTGCCATGTGACTTGATCTAGGCCCTTAGTATGATTAATAATATAGACTAAGGTTCAAAAGTTAAGCCATTTCTATCATCTTCTCCACCAAAATTTTAATGCCAAATGAGCTTTCTCTCCCCTCCTTTTTTGCTTTCTTCCACTATTAAATCACACACCATAACACCAATTCTCACCCAAATGAATCCCTTATCAATTCTCCATCACTAATTAGGGAAAATAAGCAAGGAAATAGCTTAATTAGGGGTTAATTTAAGGGTTAAAGTTAGATTGAATAGTTACCCCTAAATTGTTAAGTCTTTAATTTCATGCTTTTATATTTTTCTAGGTTAATATTCATTATCAATTTTAGGATTCTTGATTCAATTTTAAGTTTGGATGAGTTTAAAATTTTATATGAATTTTTCTATTAGAAATTCTATTATATTTATTGAGAAAAGTGAAGCTCTACAAAGGAAGAAAAAAAAGAAGGTTTAGGGAGCTTAAGTTAGTGCTAAGAGACTTAATTGTAAGTGTACTAAGTGACTGATACATTAATTATGTTAAACTTAATAATTCAAGTGTGTATGTTAATATGTGAATTGTGTGTTTTATGTATATATGCATATGTATAGAGTAATTAATAGTGTAACTAAGTTAGATGCATGTATATTAAATGCATTAGGCATGAATTATGTTATAATCCAATGGTTAGGGATTGATAAGCATTATGGCCAAATGATGTACATGATGGAATAATGATTTTATATGGAACGGTATGGTGTAAATAATGAGCCAATGACTAAAATGACTACATGGATGTTTTAAAATATGAGGTACATGTTAGTTGTGAATTAAAAATAGAAGTAATTAACCTATTATGGTTAAATGGTATGCATAAAGAGGAAATAAAGATACTTAAGCTTATGTCATGAAAAGTTAAGAGATAATGGTAATTGACACTATTTGATGCTTAATTGGTGGATTAAATAGAAGTTAAAATGAAATCTCATATGTATGGATACATGATCATGTGTGTGACTAAATGGTGTGGTAAAGTAAGTGAACATGTATGGTGGTACCTAATTAGTGACTAAAGTAAACATTTAACATGTATAGGATGAAATGAAAATAAATTATGTGATGGCATTAGGAAATTATATATGGGAGAACTAAGTTATATTGTTATGAATGTTATTAAATCAATTATATTATGAGTTCAATTATGGACTTAAGGTATGAATGAACATGGAGGAAGGAGAATGAGTAAATAGAGTTGAATTTTATTGAAATATCTAAGATATGGACCCGTGATAAGTAAAAATGTGCATAAGACATGTAACATATAATTAAAATTTAAAAGAAACATAATTAAAGCCCATATAAGGTAGACAACCTAGATTGGAAAGGTTGATCAGTTAACTAGGGAGCCACAATAGCTCCTAGGACACTTCAGTGTCATTTTCATATAGGTGTAGCCATTGTTAAGGTCCAATAGGGCCACTACACATTCATAAGTTACTGTGATATTTCATATGGGTGCAACCACCATTAAGGTCCAGTAAGGCCACTACGATACACACACACATGCACACATAGACATACACTATTGTGATATTTACATGCTGGTGCAACCACTATTGAGATCTATTAGGGCCACTGCACAATTACATGTTAGTGTAACAACCATTGAGGTCTATAGGGCCACTGTACATACACACTCATGCTAGTGTAGTAGCTAGTAAGGTCCAAAATGTGGACCCTCACACATTCTATGAGACCTTCATAATTGAGATCCCATTATCCAATATCGTGATAATGTCTCTTAAGTATAGGCTATGTAAGTATACAATTAACATGAAATAAAGGAATAGAAGGTTAACACCTTAAGTTAAAATGGTGATGTATAAGTAATAGTACAAATGTAACTGCATGACTTAGATTTGAGAAATAGTGATATTATGTGACAATCAATAAAGAAATGGACTAGGTAAGGAGTTTAAATACTTGCACATGATTATGATATAAATAACATGGCATGCATGAAATGCTTGAGCATTATGAGCGCTTGTGTGCATGTTTTCATGTATATTTCATTAGATACACTACTAAGCATTATGCTTACCACATCATGATTTCTTATGCATAGGCAGAAGATGGTCATTTTCATCTCAGCCTCAGTGTAGTAATGTAGTAGATCAAGATAGCCTCTCTTTTGGGTATATCTTTTATACTTTGGAATATAGTTAAACATGTAGTTATGACACTCATATATGAATATAATGGAGGGCCTAAACTTAGTATATGACAAGTTCTACAACTTATTCATATATCTAAGTGGCTACATGTTTATGTATGTAATTATGTTATTTATGTGATGAATTGTGAGACCTTATTGATAAATGTGCTAGTTGAGATTGCTGGAGAAGCATGGCGATCAAAAGGATCCAATGTGATGATATGATATGAATGCTATATAAAAGTGTTCTTTTTCTATAAGTTGCTATTTGGGTAGTGCCATTGAACAACAATTATGCTGCCTGATTTTTGACATGAAAATCCTAACAATATGAGATATAGTGATAATTAGTCAAAAACCAAGGAAACATTATAAGTTAAATAGTCTTTTAAAAATGTTATTAATGATAAGACAAGTAAAAGCTAAATAACTAGAATGATTCAAATAAAGTTGTGTGTGTCACCTCTTATCTGAGTTTAGCAATCAAATCAAGTACGGGGAGTCACATTTGGTGGTATGAGAGCCTAGTTTAGGTGATCCTTTGTAAAAGGTTGCATATGAGTGCCTTAGGTCTAAGACATAAATCACAAAAAAGTACACTGCTTGAGGCTAATAATTATTCCTTCATATAGATTAAAGATGAGCGAATCTCCACTACTAGGTGATCAAGAGAAGGTAAAAAGCCATGCTCCCACCACAGTTAATATAGCTACAAAGGCATAATCTTATGCACTAAAAGATGTTGGATAGGCAATTCAAACACAACTAGCTTTGCTTTAACAAATGGTTGACTTACTCAGACAAGTTACAGTAGCTTTTGTACCTCCTCCACCACTAGTTCAACCAGTTTCACCATCATAGCCCCTTCAAAAGACTTATTTGGAAAGGGTTTAGAAAATAGGAGCAGTAGATTTCATAGGTGTGAAGTATGATGATTCGGCATTACTTAAGTATTGGCTTAGAAGAATAATCAAAATCCTTTAACAATTAAAGTGTACACTAAAAAAAAGATTATTTGTGCTACCTTCTTACTGCAAAAGGAAGCCTTCAGATGGTAGGATACTTTTTCTAAACATAAAGCACCATAAAAGCTAGCATGGGAGTTCTTTCTAGAAGAATTCAAGAAGAAGTATATTACTAAAAAATTTTTAGAGAAGAAAAGACAAGAATTCCTAAATTTGAAATAGAGGCATAGATCTACTTTAGAATACGAGAAAGAGTTTGCTAGATTAAGTAGATATGCAAAAGAAACTATGCCTACGGAAGTTGAAAGGTTAAAAAAGGTCTTAAGCATGACACCGAATTACATGTAACCCTAATAAAGATCAAAGAATTTCCTATTTTTATAGCAGCAGCACATATAATATAAGAAATATAGAAAGAGAAAAGAGAAAGCTTCTAGAAGAAGGGGTTATTCTCTCAAGGCCAAGCTAGTACCACCCCAAAGGCAAGAAATAGGTAGAAAAGGAATTTAGCTACTCTATAACAATCACAAAAGTAAGCTCAAACTAAAAAATCTAAACAATGAGCATTATTTAAATCTTGACAATAGGCATAAGTGATTAATGCACCTGTTTCCACTATTACAAGTGCACCAGCTAGATATAAGCATTGTGGGAAAAGACATGGGGACATTTATTGGAAGACAATAATAGGGGTATATTTTAATGTGAATCTAAATATTACTTTTAAAATGATTGTCCTAGGAGGATAGTTGACACTAAACAATAACAAGCTTTATCTCCAGCATTTACTAGGGGCTAGAAGTGTGGTAAAAGTGACAAAGTGGGTAGTAGTTAAAAAGCTAGGTCAAAGATAGTTGAGAGAGTAGAAACTCAAACTCCAGCATGTCAATATGCCATTTGAGCAAGAGAGGAGGCAAATTCTCTAGACATGATAGCAGGTACATTTTATCTCTTTGAATTACCTACTTTAGCTTTAATTGACCTAGGGTCCACATATTCTTACATTTGTATAACACGAGCACTGGATAAGGGGCTTGAATCAGAACTACTTGGTATAGATATATTGGTTAGTAGCCTGATTAGAAAATATGTGGCTATTAATAAAATATATAAGGATTGTACTTTGATTGTCCAAGGATATGAATTTCCTATGGATCTCATTGAATTACGATTCGATGAGTTTGATATATTTTAGGCATGGACTGGTTGTTCAAACATCATACAGTAATGATTGTAAATAGAAGACAATTACTCTTAAGGCAGTAAATGGGGCTAAAATTTTAGTGGTTGGTGAAAGACTATATTTTTTTATCTAATGTTATTTTAGTGGTTATAGCCAAGCAATTAATAAGAAAGGGTTGTTCAACATATTTGGCTCATGCAGTGGATACAAGGAAAACTGAACCAAACATTAGCTAAATACCAATAATGTTAGAATTTTTAGATGTATTCCCAGATGAGCTACCTAGTTTGCCATAAAAAAGAAAGCTTGAATTTGAGATTATGTATATCCTGGCACAACACCTATGTCTATAACTCTATACATAATGGCTCCTACAAAATTGAAAGAATTAAAGGTA
>CANXYI011591740.1:0-11202 GCA_948208565.1 Hura crepitans | reverse complement strand
GTTTGTTCTAATTAAGGCTATTTTTTGCCCAAAAATTTATACAAATTGATAGAACTAGTGTTGTTTATAAAATAATGGGAGTTAAGGACTAGCAAAGGTGATATGTGGAAGGAAGGCACCTTGAAAGTGAAAATGGGCTTCGGGAAATGGTAGACACACTTAAATAGGTGCATGTACTCAATGCAATGTATATGTGTGGATATATTGAATCACAAAAATGTGTGTGCTATATATGTGTTAGTGCATAAAGGTGTGAGTGGTGCATGAATATGTTTCATATGTGTTTGCAAATGATTAAGTAGTATTTATTATGGAATAGGCATACACCTTATGCTTGTATTTTCAAGTGTTGATGGTATGTGTGTGTATAGCATGAGATTGAGGTGTGATTGTGTTTAGGCGTATATGTATAATCACTTTGATGTGGTGGAAATTGCTTGAATAAGTAACATAGCAATTATGACATTAATGGAAATTGATATGTTCGAGGTTATTAATGAAAGTATGATATGAATGAAGTTAGTGAACTATGGATACATGTGTGTGGTAGCTGAATGCCTTGTTTATGTATGCATAGGCTCATTTATATGTTGAGTTAATCAATGTGTCTAATGCTCATAAGTCAAGGTCTTATGAACAGTACCTTCTAAGCTCAAATGATGTTCCCTGTGGCGCAGGGCATTGCAGTAAGGCTAGAAAGGGACATATTGATCATAAAACATTGGCAGCCCTAAAAATGGGTAAAATGAATGAATTTAAAAATTTAGCAGAACCAATAAATCATTTTGGGTCGAGAAATAGTGTATAAAGAGATAAAATGAGTTTATGTCGGGACAACCTAAAGTTGTACTCGAATGGACTAGAAAATGCCATACCCTCAACCTCAAAAATTCCAATGAGTTTGATGAAGAAGGAATTTTATTTTTCTAATTTTTTTTGATATTTTATCTAAATATTTTATTTAGGTGGGTGAATAGTATCAAAAAGTCAATTGTGGAATTTTGACTTGAAATTTTACTTGGGCTTTAGTGACACTAATCAAGGATTTTTAAAGATAAAATGAGTATTTTTGGAGGTCTAGAGAATTTTCTATGAATTTTGGAAGCTTAAAAAGGAATAGGGTGAATATGAGTCATTAAATCACCACATGTCGTGATCAAGGCCATCCACCTACCCCAATATAAGAGGTCACACATGTGTATAGCTCACATTTGTAACCTAGTTATCTTTCTCCTTAAAATCCCTAAAAGTTGATGCCATATTCTCTCCACCACCAGTTTTTTTCACCACTTTGCTCTCTCCTCTCTCCATCAAAACCCATAAAATATATATAGATCATTGCCTCTGTAGTCCCTAGTTTCTAAATCTTCTAACAGAATTGAGAAATAGAGCTTAGATTAGGAGATCTCTCACTTGAGTGAATAACAACTTTTCTTGAGTATGTGTTTATAACCCACTTTTTATTTTTGGTATAGGTGGATAAAGTATATTAAGGTTAGCCATGGTTTTAGATTTTAATTTGGAGCTATAGAGAATTTTTTACAATTTTTCTAAGGATGAATTGTGTATGTTTAGGTACAAAGGATACCATTAAAGGGGACCAAGCTTATAAGCCTCCAAGTGGTGGAAAAAAGGGTGTTTTCACACCCTAGGTATGTGGAATGGACTAAAATTTAGTATGTCTATGTGTTTGTCATGAAATTATGCATTTGTGTTCTGTAGAAGTGTGTGTTCATGATGTTATGCATAGTAATAAGGTGAATTGGTGTTATAGTAATGTTAATGTCCTTAAAGTAATAGGTTTGGCATAATAGATTGGGAAGAAATCCATGTGTATTTGCATGTGTGTGCTTTGGCCGAATGGGGTAAGTAATGTGGCATGGCATGTGTGAACATATATATGACATATTAAGTGAGAAAATGGCAAGTATATGGTGTGTATAAAGCATAATTTGGAATGGATACTAATAGTGATATGTTTGGCATTAAAATGTGATGAAATGGTGGCTTAATTGGATAAGTATATAATGACTTGTAAAACGACATGATTATATACTTTAAGGTTTAAATGTGGCTTATGGATGCATATGTGAAGAAATGATGGAAATTGGATTTGGTATGGGTTGGATTTAGAAAGGCATAAACTTTAGAATTGACCAAATGAATAGTGTCAGTTTCGTAAATAGACCAAATGAATAGTAACTTTACTAAAATGCGCATGTTATGGCATTTTGTTTGCAAATTAGCATGGCATGTAATCTAGTGGCATAATAGCCTTAGGTAGCAATAAAATGGAGAATAAGTATCTTAATGGGTAATTAATGGTATTTGGCCCATCAGTTAGACAACCACTAGATGGGTTGATCGATCAACTAGGGAGTTAGCAGCTGCTAAGCAGTTTGGTCCTTCTAGGACCACTGTTGTATGTTGGATGTGATGGGTGCAGTCACTGAGGTTTTGAGATGAACCCTACATACTCAGGTATTGGTAGTCCACCTAGGCTAGTCCCTACTACCCATTTGTTGTCTATAAATATTGGGCGTTCACACGGGGCTAATCTCTGCTATCCACCTATGCTGTTGATGATGTGACTAGGGGTAATGAGTGGTCCCATAGGGCTAATCCCTACTATCCGAGTTGTTGATTATTGAGAGGTTTATAGACTAATCCCTACTATATGTTAGTCCAATATTGGAAGGTCTATGGACTAATCCTTGCTATTGGGTGAGGTAGGTGCAGCTATTGAGGTCTAAAATATGGGCCACTACACATGATAGTTCCCGCTATCCGGTGTCTTAAAGTGTTTTCTATCTATTATGGGCCTAAATTATAATGAACCTAATTAAGAACTTAATGTATGCACTTGGCAAAAAGAAGGAACTAGACTTAGTAAGATAAGATAATTAGCATGTATGTTAAGTGTTGAATGATTCATGTATGCATGTATGTGACATATTATATTGTTTTCTATTCCACCACTGAGTTTATGCTCAGCGTTTTGTTGTTTTGATATGCTAGATGTAGATTGAGAGTTGCTCAGCTTTAGAGGACATTAGTGTAGCTACTTTCTAGGTCTTCAGGGTATACTTTGTTTTTCTTTTTGTTGTTATAGTTATACACTAGTGTATAGTAGGTTAGTGTGGGTTATGGACTATAAATTAAAACTGGAGATAATAACCTGATATATCTATGTAACTTCAATTGTTAATATATGATATGACAATTTATGCTTATATGTCTGTGGGTCTGAAACCATGTATGATGTGTCATGTATGTTGATGTGTGATGATGATCTAGAGGACCAAAAGGGTCTATGAGTTAGGTGTACTATGAAAATGGCTTTAGAAGTGCTTTTCTTACAGGTTAAATTTGAGGTTTTTCACCCGAGTAGCCGTTATGCTACTCGATTGTCTATAAATGTCTGGTGGTCCTAATATGATGTTTTAATAGTCTAAAATGGGCTATAATAAAAGGCTAAATAAACATAAAGAAGAAATGGGCAGGCTAGGTGGGTAAAAGTTAAACAAAATGTCTCTAGGGAAATTCAAGGATGGGTGACCTTACGGAAAGTACCACACTTTGCCTGTTTCCTGTCAAAATGGGTAGGGGGTGTTACATTTAGTGGTATTAGAGTAGGTTTAGGCATTCTTAGGCATCCTGTACATGAGTGCATGAACCTATGGTTTTGTTTTTGGTCAAGCTACAATGTCTGAAGCTGATAATTGTTTTTGGTATAGTTTGGCATAATGAGTGAGCGAACCCTACCAGAGCAAGGGGAAGAGGTGGCTAGCCAAGCCCCGACTACATCACATGGACTAGAGGTGAGTGTAGCCACCCCAGAGCCAAGTGATGCTACTCTCTAGCCTCCACCTTAGCCTTAACCTCAGACTCAAGCTTCTTCAGCCATGCCGTAGCAAATAATGGATTTGCTGAGACATACTGCAGCACCTGTGCTACCACCAGCTCTAGTTCTTGTGACACCTCCTCCACCTGCACCAATTCCCCCAGCATTATAGAAGACTTATTTAGAGAGGATAAAGAAGATAGGGTCATGGATTTCTTAGGTGCGAGGGAGGATGATGCAATGAGAGCAGAGCACTGGCTAGAATGGACCACCAGGATATTAAAGCAGCTAGAGTGCTATAAAGAAGAGTGCCTGAAGTGTTTCACTTCTTTGCTATAGGAGGAGGCCTTCCATTAGTGGGATACATTAAAGAAGAGGAAGGCAGCAACTGAGCTTACTTGGGAGTTCTTTTTAATGGAATTTCAAAAGAGGTAAATTCTTGATTCTTACAATGATAAGAAGAGGCATGATTTCTTTGACCTGAAGCAGGGGAGGAGATCAATCTCTGAGTATAAGAAGGATTTTGCTCGTCTGAGTAAATATGCAATAGAGTTTCTCCCTATTAACAAGGAGAAATGTAAAAGGTTCGAGATGGGCCTCAATATGGAGTTGAGGATGTAGCTATTGACTCTAAAGACTATAGATTTCTCTGAGATGGTAGCAGCAGCGTATGATATAGAAAAGATTCTACAAGAGAAAACGAAGCTATTTCAGAGGAAGAGGCCATTTGCTATAGGCTAGACTAGTTCAGCTCTAGGTGGGAGTAAGAGATAGAGGGACTTCTAGCCTAGCCAACAGTCCTAGAGGCAGATAGGCTAACAATCACAGAGACATGCTACATCACAAAGGGCTAATCAGGGTTATCCTCCTAGACCTCGACCACCTCTATCACAGCAGGCCTCAAGTGCACTAATATCTACTGCCAGGAGTGCACCTCTGACTTGTGGGAGTTGCCAGACAAGGCATTAAGGCTAGTGTTGGGAGTTTAGGTAAGGCGAGTGCTTTGTATGTGGAGCCTGAGATCATTATCAGAGGGAGTGCCCTCAGAGGCAGGCAAAGGCTATTCAGACTCAAGGTTTAGTGACAGCAACAACTATTAAACCCTTGAGATAGCCAAGATAGGATCAGCTGAGCACTAGCTAGAGGGCTAGATTAAAGGCTAGAGCCTCGGTATGATAGTATGCCATTCTTGCCTAGGAGGAAGCAGAGGCTCTAAATGTCATTATTGGTACTTTTCTTTTATTTGATGTTCCAGTACTAGTTTCGATAGATCTTGGATCAACACACAGATATATATGCACCACATAAGTGTGAGATAGAGGGCTTAAACTAGAACCTATAGACTTAGACATTTAAGTGAGTAACTCGATAGGTTAGAGTGTGACAGTGAATACAATTTACAAACACTGTCCTCTAATGATCCATGATCAGACCTTCCTAGCAGATCTGATAGAGCTTCCTTTTCATAAGTTTGATGTCATAGTTGGTATAGACTGGTTGTCAGAACATCGAGCAGTAATTAATGGTGAAAGGAAAAGGTTGAGTCTACAAACCATAAATGGGCAAAAAGTGACTGTTGTGGGTAAAAAAGACTCCTTGTCCAACATTCTTTCAGTTATAAAAGCCATAAGACTCATTCAAAAGGGATGTGAAGACTTCTTAGCTTCCACGATAAATACAAATGTTTCAACCCCTAACTTGGATCGAATACCTATTGTGTTTGATATTCCTAATGTGTTCCTAGATGAGTTGCCAGGATTACCACCACATCAGGAGTTAGACATTGAAATTGAGATATACCTTTGAGTGAACCTAGTATCCATTACACCTTATAGGATAGCACAATAGTGTTGAAAAAATTGAAAGTGTAATTACAGGAGTTACTAGATAAAGGCTTTATCAAGCCTAGTATCTCACTTTAGGGAGGTCCTATATTTTTTGTGAAGAAGAAGGATGGGTCACTCCAATTGTGTATTGATTAAAGGCAATTAAATAAGGTGACTGTTAAGAATAAGTATTCATTGCCTAGGATCGATGATCTTTTTGATTAGTTATAAGATTCTAGTGTCTTTTTTAAGATAGATTTGAGGTCAGGGTACCACCAGTTGCAGATCAAGGAAAGTGATATTACTAAGACCACTTTCAGGATTTAATATGGGCATTATGAGTTCTTAGTGATGCTATTTTGGCTCAGTAATGCCCCAGCAGCCTTCATGGATTTGATGAACTGGATTTTTAAGCCATACATGGACTAGTTTGTGGTCATATTTATTGATGACATCTTAGTGTACTCCAAAACCTAGGAGGAACATGAACAACACCTCTGGATTGTGTTACAGACATTAAGAGAGAAGAAGTTGTATGCTAAGTTTAGTAAATTTGAGTTCTAGTTAGAAGAAGTAGCATTCATGGGATATATTGCCTTAGTTGAGGGTATTAGATTGGACCTGAGCAAGGTTAAAGTAGTGTTGGAGTGGAATCCTCATAGGAATGTGACTGAGATACGAACCTTCTTAGGATTGGCAAATTACTATTGGAGATTCATGAAAGGCTTCTCAATGATTTCTACTCCATTAACCCATTTGATAAAGAATGATATGAAGTTTGAGTGGGATGACAAGTGCCAAGCTAGCTTTGATAGGTTGAAGCAGATGTTGATAGCTGCTCTTAACCTTACTCAGCCAAAATAGGGTAAGGAATTTGTGATCTGTAGCGATACTTCACACAATGGGCTTGGTCGTGTACTGATACAAGAAGGCAAGGTAGTTGCTTATGCCTTCAACCAGTTAAAGCCTCACGAGAAGGACTATCCCACACACTACTTAGAGTTAGCTGCAATTGTCTTTACTTTGATGGTGTGGAGACACTACTTGTATAGAGAGAAGTGTTATATCTATACTGACCACAAAAGCCTGAAGTATTTGCCTACACAAAGGGAGCTAAATTTGAGACAGCGACAATGGATGGAGTTAATTAAGGACTATGATTGCTCAATTAACTACCATCCAAGAAAGGCAAATGTAGTTGCAAATGCTTTGAGTATAAAGCGTATTGCCACTTTGAAACTAATGCATGCTCTAATGGAATACATAGCAAAAGGTCTAGTATTGGCTGAACTATAAGTTAAACCTAACTTTAGGCAGGAAGTAAAGGAGGTTCACTTGAAAGATACCTAGATGGTGCAACTTGTCCGTAGAGTTAAAGAGGGGAAGGTAACATACTTTGAGTTGGGTGATGACGGAAGCCTATATTACTAGCATAGGATATGTGTACTAGATGTAAATGGGTTGAGAATGTAGATTTTGAAGGAAGCTCATGAAGCTTCACATACTATGCACTCAGTAAGTACGAAAATGTACCTTAGGTTAAAGCTTCAATATTGGTGGTCAAGAATGAAGCGAGAAGTAACCGAGTATGTAGCTTGATGTTTGACATGTCAACAAGTGAAGGTAGAACACCAGGTTCCTTCTGTATTGTTACACTCGATTGCAATTCCAGAATGCAAATGGGAGAAGATCGCTATGGACTTTGTCATGGGCTTGACATTAACCAAGAGTTGGTGCGATGCCATATGGGTGATTGTGGATATGCTGACCAAGATATCCTACTTCATACCAATCCGAATGGATTATTCCTTAGATAAGTTGGCTAGATTGTACAATGATGTGATCGTGTGATTACATAGAGTGCAAACAGCTATAATCTCATTTTGAGACCAAAGATTCACCTTTAGATTTTGGAAGAAGCTATAGGAAGCTTTAGGTACTCAATTGACTTATAATACTGCATTCCATCTTTAGATAGATGGTTAATCAAAGCGAATAATACATGTGCTAGAGGACATGTTGCATAACTATGCCATAAGGTTTAAAGGAAACTAGGATCAATATTTGGCATTGGCTGAGTTCGCATACAATGACAGCCATTAGGCCAGCTTAGGTATGGTACCATATAAAGCCATTTATGGTCACCATTGTATGACTCCTCTCTTTTAGAGAGAAGTGGGAGAAAGTAAGATTGTTGGATCTGATTTAATTAAAGATGTCGAGAAGAAAGTCACAATTATCAAGGAAAGATTGAAAGCTGCCTCAAATTGATAGAAGTCCTATGCTGATTTGAAAAGATGAGACATTGAGTATGAGGTTAGTGATCAGGTATTCTTGAAAGTTTCACAATGCAAGAAGATGCTAAGATTTGGCAAGAAAGGAAAACTTAGTTTGAGATTCATTGGGTCCTATAAGATTATAGAAAGAGTGGGTCCTTTAGCATATAGACTTACATTACCATCTGAGTTACAGCAAATACATAATGTCTTTCATGTATCAATGTTAAGGCAATATCGATTAAATCCCACACACATGATAGTGGCAGAGGAGATACAAGTTCAACTAGACTTGACGTATAAGGAGGAACAACTACAGATCTTAGCTAAAGAAGTAAAGCAACTGAGGAACAAGTCGATCCCTTTGGTAAAGGTGTTATGGAGGCACCACAATATGATAGAGGAAACATAGGAAAGCGAGAGGCAGATGCGGATGTAGTATCCTCACCTTTTCTGTACAGGTAATTTTGAGGATTAAATTTTTTAAGAGGGGAAGGATTGTAATGCCCGTAAGTCAAAGTCTTATAAACAATACCTTCTACTCTTGAGTGATGATCCATGTGGTGTAAGGCATCGCCACTAGGCCAAAAAGGGGCATATTAGTCATAAAACTTTGGCAAGCCTAAAAATGGGTAAAATTAATGAATTTAAAAATTTAACATAACCAATAAAATCATATCAGGTCGAGAACTAGTGTATAAGGAGATAAAATGAGTTTATGCTAGGATAACCCTAGGATGTGCCCGGACAAACTCCAAAATACCATAACCTGAACCTCAAAAATTCAAATGAGTATGATGGAGAAGGAATTTTAATTTTCTATGGTCGTTTCATTTTTTTAATATTTTATTCTGATAGGTGAATAATGTCAAAAAGTCAACAATGGAATTTTGACATGAAATTTTATGTAGGCCTTAGTGACACTAATCGAGTATTTTTTAAAACTAAAATGAGTATTTTTGGAGGTCTAAAGAATTTTCTATGAATTTCTGAACCTTAAAAAGGCCTTGGGTGAGTATGAGCCATTAGATTGCCACGTGTCACAATCAAAGCCATCCACCTAACCCTATATAAGAGGTCACACATGTGTATGGCTCACATGTGTAACCTAGTCATCTTTCTACTCAAAATCCCTACAAGTTGATGTAACTCTCTCTTCTTAACCATTATTTTTCTCCATTTTTCTCTCTCATTTCTCCATCAAAACCCATAAAATTAATATGGATCATTGCCTCTATAGTACCTAGATTATAAATTTTTTTATGGAATTGAGAAAAGAGCTTAGATTGGGAGATCTCTCACTTGAGTGAATAGTGACATTTCCTAAGTAAGTGTTCATAACCTACTTTTTTATTTTTGGTATAGGTAGATTAAGGAATTCTAATGTTAGCCATGGTTTTATATTTCAATTTAGAGCTATAGAGATTTTTGAAGAATTTTTGTAAGGATGAATTATGTATGTTTAGGTGCTAAGGATACCAATGAAGGAGACCAAGCTTATAAGCCTCCAAGTGGTGGGGAAAAGGGCATTTTTAGACCCTAGTTATATGGAATAGACTAAAATTTAGTGTGTCTATGTGTTTGTTATGAAATTATGCATTTGTGTTGTATAAAAGTGTGTGTTCATGGTGTTATGCATAGTAATAAGGTGAATAGGTGTTATAGTAATGTTAATGGCCTTAAAATAATAAGTTTGGCATGATAGATTAGGAAGAAATCCATGTGTATGTGCATGTGTGTTCTTTGGCCGAATGGGGTAAGTAATGTGGCATAGCATGTGTGCACATGTATATGGCATATTAGGTGAGAAAATGGCAAGTATATGGAGTGTATAAACCATAATTTAGAATGGATACTAATAGTGATATGTTTAGCATGAAAATGTGGTGAAATGGTAGCTTAATTGGATAAGTATGTAATGACTTGTAAAATGGCATGATTATGTACCTTAAGGTGTGAATGTGGCTTATGGATGTATATGTGAATAAATGATCGAAATTGGAGTTGGTATGGGTTAGATTTAGAAAGGCATGAACTTTAGAATTGACCAAATGAATAGTGTCAGTTTCAGAAACATACCAAATGAATAGTAACTTTACCACAATAGGCATGTTGTGGCATTTTATGTGTAAATTGGTATGGCATGTAATCTAGTAGTAATAAAATGGAGAATAACTATCTTAATGGGTAATTAATGGTATTTGGCTTATCAGTTAGACAACCGCTTGATGGGTTGACCGGTAAACTCGAGAGTTAGCAGCTACTAAGCAGTTTGGTCCTTTTGAGGCCACTAATGTATGTTGGATATGATGGAAGTAACTGCCGAGGTTCTGAGATGAACCCTACACACTCAGTATTAGGAGGTCCACTTGGGCTAATCCCTGCTACCCATTTGTTGTTTGTGGATATTGGGAGGTCCCACGGGGCTGATCCCTACTATCCACCTTTGGTGTTGATGATGTGACTCGGGGTATTAAGAGGTCCCACAGGGTTGATCCCTGCTATCCCTTTTGCAAATATTGTAAGGTCTATGGACTGATCCTTGCTATCTGCCAGTCTGGTATTAGGAGGTCTATAGACTGATCTCTACTATCGGGTGAGGAAGGTGTAGCTATTGAGGTCCAAAATGTGGGCTATTGCATATGATAGTTCTCGTTGTCTGGTGTCATAAAGTGTTGTTTGTCTGTTATAGGCCTAAATTATAATGAACCTAATTAAGAAGTTACTATATACACTTGGCTAAAGGAAGGAACTGGACTTAGCAAGATAGGGTAATTGCCATGTATGTTAAGTGTTGCATGATTCATGTATACATGTATGTGACATATTATATTTGGTCTAGTTCACCACTGAGTTTATACTTAATATGTTGGTGTTCCGATATGTAGGCTGTAGATTGATAGCCACTCGACTTTAGATGACATTAGTGTAGCTACTTTTTAGGTATTTAGGGTATACTTTGCTTTTCTTTTAGTTGTTATAATTATGCACTTGTGTAAAGTAGGTTAGTGTGGGTTATGGGTTGTAAATTAAAACTAGAGATAATAACCTGATATATCAGCATAACTTTAATTGTTAATATATGATATGCCTGTTTATGCTTGTATTTCTATGGGTTTGAAATGCTATATGATGCATTGTGTATGTTGATGTGTGATGATGATCTGGGGGACCAGAAGTGTCCAAGAGTGAGGTGTACTATGAATATGGCTTTAGAAGTGCTTTTCTTGCAAGTTAAATTTGGGTTTTTTCACCC
>CANXYI011591647.1:0-14058 GCA_948208565.1 Hura crepitans | reverse complement strand
AGAAGTCTTTTCTTTTTTGTTAGTTAACACTCATGTAAACACTATAGGTTATGGGTTTAGCATGCTTAGAGGCTATTTGTGTTTGTATATATTAAAAGACTATATGAGATGTATATAAACATGTTACCTATCCGAACTGGCTTATTTTTAATGGTTTCTAATGACTGTAGGCCTGAGGCCTTATGTGATTATGATATGTTATTGATGTGTGATGAGATTTTTGAGGGGACTAAAAGGGTCCAAAAGAAGTTGGTAAATGGGTGATAATGTTAAAAGTGCTTTTATAGGTGAAAAAATTTTTGGAATGTCACCCGAGTAACTATTATGCTGCCTAATTTTCTATAACATGTAAAGTGTCTATTAAATGGGTTTTCTATGTCTGTTACACCTTATATGAAAAAGGATTAAGAAAAAAACTGATGAATATAGTAATATCTGAGAAGTTAAAAGATAATCTTTAAATGTTAAGGAGTGCACACCTAGAGCAATTTCAAGATGGGTGACCTGGTAGGAAGTGCATCACCTATCAGGTTTCCTTGGAAGTTCAGTAGGGGGTGTCATAGATCTTTCATTTCAAGTTAATTATATGTTTAGTTGTGAAGAGAATTTTTTTGAACAGTAATATTATTCATAATTTTATTTACCATTTGTTCAGTAGAGGCTTTTGTTTGCTCTAAGTTTTCCACAATAGTAACATGATTATTTTTTTCTTTTACTAAATCACTTCCACTAGTAGGTTCATCAAATATGTAATGATCATTGTCAAGTATAGCAAACTAAGACCTGAGCCTAAATTAGCCTTTGTATTACCTTGTTTGCACACATTATTAATTTTTGCCTCATTTTGAGTAACTACCCTTGGCCTTATTTGTTTTTGCCATCTAATAAAGCAATATAGTTTTTAACAAACTATATAGGGTTAATACTAACATGAGGAAAGACATACGACCCTTTTTTTGCTACTTTAATGGCATATTAGTTATTTAAGTGGCTATATTTCCCATATTTTTCATATTAAAAAGCCAATGGCTTATTAAGGTTATGCTCAACTGTAACAAGAGCAAATTTTGCACTAGCTAATAGGAAAATATTGTACTCTAATTTGACTAAGAATATTATTGCAATAGAATTAGAGGGGGATCTTGGAAGTCTTATCTATGCGATTACTGTAGATAGATTATCATCATTAGTTGAGAATCCATATCCCATGGTTGGACCACCAAGTAGTATCTCATTATAGTTTATGGCATGATGAAAAAACATTTATTTATTTTTATCAAAAATATTTATTTTTTAGCTTTTTTGTTTTGAATTTATTGGTGAAAAAAGTAAATAATTAATGAAATCTACATGAAGTGTGGAGTTATGACTTGAAATGTTATTTTGTTTACCAAAAGTATTGTTATAATTAATTGTACTATTGAATTTGATATAATACAACTCAACAAATAAATAGACATTCAACTTTCATTATTTTCTTTCTTACATTTCTAGATAATATAATGTTAATTATTGAAATAATTTATATTTTAATGACTAACAACTATGCATAGTGTGACTCTACTATTAATTTTATCATAAATAAAAAGCATAAAAATTGTGCTCAATATTCTCATTAATAAAATAGGTATTTATACAAATGAAGATAATCCTAAATAAAATAGGACTAGTAATTTCAAGAATAAATAATTTAGTAAAAATACCTTTTTCTAGTAATTAATTCCCTTATATGCTCTCTTAAATTGAGCAAGAAAAGTCAAATATGGTTAACTTGTCTTGGAAAAATTGAAACTAGCTTTTAATAGGTGGTTTGGTGAGAACATAAACAACATGATCATGAGATCTAACATAATGATCAACTAAATCTTTGTCTTTAACCTTGTCACATAAAGCAAAATCAATTTCCAAATGTTGGGTGTAGGAATGAAACTTGGGATTAGGAGTAAAATATGTCGCACTAAGTTTATTACACTAATTAACAGAAGTTTGGGATAAATAAAAACCAATAGTTTTTTGTTTGCATAAAGTCTAAAGAATCAAATGAGAACACAAAAAGACAAAATAACTTATTGTTGATTTCTAGTCTTCAACTAAACTACCATAGTTCATATTACTATATGACTAATGATGAGAAAATGATAAACCTATATAGAGGTTGAATTGACATATCTAAGAAGTCATTGGACAACCATCCAATGAGTCTTGGTTAGGAATTACATAAACTGAAAGACCATGTTAACTCAATAGGCTATATTAGGCTTAAAAAATGTTAAACATTGAAGAGCACCCATAATATTGCAAAATAAATAATGGTCATGAAAAAGAGCACCCTCTCTTATAAAAAGCTTTTTTTGAAGCATTTAATAACAGCAGTAATACTACTATAGGTGAGCTTGATAAAATAGATCATGAGCATATTTGCATTATAAGAGATGCTGATCATTTAATGTGTAAGTAGCCATAATGCCAAGAGAATATGATAATATACATAAATTATTAACTATAAATTCCAATTGAAGCCAAACTATAAGAGACCAAATAAGTGAATCATTTAATCCTAGTGTAAGGATGTCATCTATATAGATTAAAAAAAACACTTTATCATTGCCAAAATTCTTTATGTTAAAAATCATAAAGTATCATGATTGATTTTTGATATGGGTAATTTGGAACCATTACCTATAGTAACTTCTTTAGGACCCTAATATTTAGAATGAATCGTAAGGTTGGCAAGATCAGCTATGAGATGATAGGTTAACCTATTGTGTATTACCTAATTTTAAATAGGTTGTTATGAAGTACTAACAAGGTTTAGAGGAGGGCAATTAGAGAATTTAGTACTACTAATCATATAGGGTGTTGGGCAAACATGGAAAATATGGCTTTTCTCTTTTTAGTTATGATAGATGAGAGTAGAGGTATTTAGAGGAGCAGACTTAGCAACTCAAATAAAATGTTGTGAGAAAGATGCAAAATTGGTGACGTTTAAGCTAGTTAGTGTTAAATACAAATGTTTATTGTAAACTTAACCCTTTTCATTATGCCTACATCCTCTATCACATATGTATGTGGCAATAGTTAAACTCTACATAGATGGACCAATAAAATTCAATGTATTATCTGTTTTAGTTGCCTTTCTTCAATTAATAACATACCGTATAGATAATAAAAGAGATATCATTATGACAAGCCTTTACTGTTTGAGTAAAGGGGCAATCATGTGACAACCAAAAATTCTAGGTTCATGGATAATACTTTTTGAGTCATGGATAGTGCTTCTGAGCCTACCTAGGGCACAAATAGTGCAAACCAAAATTTTGAGAAGTATAATTCACGAATTATAGGAGGTTAAAACAAGAAAATGAAATAAGATCAATTTTGGGGTCAAAAAATAAAAAATAAATGTGGGTAACAAAAAAGCAAATAAGATGAAATAGTGAATAGCGTTAAGATTATGGGAAAGATTAAGTTAATTGAGCATGATTATAACTAAGTAAGTAAGTTTTAACCAATTTAAACAAGGATTAAAATGAAGGGTAAAGATTAAAACATGTGGCTAAATCTCCAACAATAGACTTATGGTGAGAAAAGAAAAGGAAAAAAGAAAGAGAAAGATGAATATGTGACACTCCCCTCTTAGACATAACCTGGGTATCTAATTAGGATTGTTAACATCTAAGCTTACACTTAATTTGAGAGGTTAAGGTCCATTTAATTAACTTAAATGATTGGTTTAGCTAAGTTTAGTTATCAATTTCATAATAATATAGGTATTGTTTTACTAAATAAATAGCTAAAGACAAAGTTCTGGTGGCATAACAGCTATCTAAAGCCCTTACCAAAATTTGGACTTGAAAAAACACTTCTATAAACTATAACAATCCTCCAAAAATCACTCAATAACTATAACAACATTAAACATGCAACACATATACCACATCATCATAATAGCGAGTTCATCACTCCTTATGATGACTCAAGAACACAACTAAATCTAACCTAATGAGGGATAAGTTGTATAAGGGTTCCCTTAACCTATACCTGACAATCATATTTCATATCAACATATAGTTAATTAGACCTTATCACTTGTATTGACATACACCTAAAAATTGAGACGTGCACACACCAACCCTAAAAAATGCACATGCAACTATATATCCCACTTAACATATTTCAACACTCATTTATCACCTTATTTGCCACCCTCTACATATACATTTATATAATAAGAAATAAGTTATTATGCTACTTATTACACATATAGATTTAATAGTCTTAATTGTGTCAATGATCATTAATTTCCTATAAGGCCCAGTTGTTTTGACTTTCTATGTATGACTACATGGGTTAAGATGTCTACCTTAGCATTCTCCTATGACCTATACATTAGATAGGAAACTATGTTAGTATCCTATCTTGAAAAGACTGACATAATTACCCTTCTAAATTATCCTAGTTATAATTCATACATATACTGATGCACATAATGAAATCACAATTTATCCCTATTTACGGGTTATGAATGCTTCTTGTGGTAGTCTCATAGACATGTCACTATTAGCAGTATTTTTTATCTTTTGTTATAACTAGCTAAGCATATTCATAAGAATTACATATTATTTTGATGCTTATAAAAGTCTTATGCCTATGTAACATCATGTGTTTCTTGCCATATCATGCATATTTCATGTACTAATGACTTAAATACATTTAGTTATTGTTACTAGTCAACTATCACTTCTCACCAAAAGAACTTCATATGAATAATTATACTTTAATATTATTTGTATACCTATACCATACTATGGTTTGTGAATCTTGTAACTCTAATTTTAATAACTCTTACCTATTCCATGTCATGGCATGTTTCGTGATTCGTTATATATCTATGTCATATTGTGATTCATAAATCTTGTGTCTATAACTCTAATGACTTATGCAAACATCATGTCATAACATGTTTCCTATTTCTTGATTAGCTTTATTTCTAGTCTAATATTACTATTTCTTGAATTTAACATAATTAACATAAATAGAGCCTTTGGTAACTCACTCTTAAAATAACCCTAAGGAAGGGTAAATAGGGGTAAAAAATTGTAAGCTAAAAATGGTAACATGATGGGCTCACCCATTACCCTACCACTTCTATATTATAAGCTAAAATGTATTTATAAGCTGAAGAGTATCTATGGCCTAAGCTATCATCAACTATAAATAGCTCGTATAGAACTCGTGCTAAGTTATAACTATCGCAAATCTACATGAAATCCCCTTCTAGCATGCCAAAGCTACCTTAACCTAGATTTAGTAAGGTTTACTACAAGCTCTTATATAATACTTCTATGTTTATTAAGTTTATTCTCATCACATAGATGTTCTATTTGCTGCTGCATTTCTATTTGCTTGATTTTATCTAGTTCTATTTGTGTGTTTTTGAGATCCCTATTGTGTCATATTCTTTTATTTTTTTTTGTGGAATGTCTTTACTTAGTTATTATTAGCTAATGGTAGCTTTATAGGTATGCATTCGGTATGACTAAGCATTCAGAGTTCTATATACTGCTAGGTAACATACCTTAAGTTAATGCATATCTGCGTTAAGTATGAACTATGTATAAGGGGATACAACATGTTACTTAAGCATAAATAGTTAAAGATGTGGACATTAACACTATAATACACTAAATATACATTAAATTAGTTCATAAAACATAGTTACCCTTGAAAAAAAATTACTAAGATAATTTGAGAACCATTAGCATAAAAAAAAGTTAATTTAATTAGTGATATTAAAATATAAGGAAACATGCACCTCTCTATTAAGCAAAGAGAAATTCCTTACTATTGAAAAACTAACATTTCAAGCATTTTAGATGGGTTTATTTAGGAGAACATATATTTAAGACAAAATCCACCTAGTTCCTATTTATATCTCATGCATATCTTTGTGTTACAAACCTTCTTTTAGTCACTATATGAAATTTAAGATTGTATTTTGAAATCACCTAAAAGAAACCATATTTTAAAATCAAATTAGCTTTTTAGTATAGTTTATCTAAGAGCTTACTACCTTGATTTTGGGTTCTATAGATATATTATTAACATATAAGATTCGCTCCCTACGATACTAGACTTTATACATCCCATTTCATCCTATGTTATATCAGGTGCATTATTGCTAAACATGTTTTTAATCTTTATTACATCATGGATAACGGGGATTCATGTACTTCTAACTTGATTTGTTAATTTAACATATGATTTTATTTGTTTTTACATATCAACATAACTTAACTATTATTCTTTGTTCTTATATTCCTTTAATGAGATTTTGCCTTCATATGATAAAACAATGCAATTTAAGAAACCTTATTTAATTGCCTTATTTTTGAACCTAGGTATAACTAACCTTATCACTTTTCCTCACTTCTTATTAGACATCTTAAGTTACCTAATCAAACACTCAATCTTACTTTAGAATTAAATTAGCTTTTAGAATCAAATTAGCATTTCAGTATGGTTTATCTAAGAGCTTGCTACCTTGATTTTGCATTCTATAGATATATTATTAACATGTAAGATTTGCTCCCTATGATACTAGCCTTTATACATCCCGTTTCATCCTAAGTTATATCAAGTACATTCATTATCACTAAACATGTTTTTAATCTTTATTATATCATTTTTAAAGGGGATTCATGTACTTCTAACTTGATTTGTTAATTTAACACATGATGTTTTTTATTTCTACATATCAACATAACTTGAATATTATTCTTTGTTCTTGCATTCCTTTATTGAGCTTTTGCCTTTATATGATAAAATAATACAATTTAAGAAACCTTATTTAATTTCCTTATTTTTGAACCTAGGCACAACTAACCTTGTCACTTTTCCTCACTTCTTATTAGACATCTGAAGTTACCTAATCAAACACTCAATTTTACTTCAGAATCAAATTCGCTTTTAGAATTAAATTATCTTTTAGTATGGTTTATCTAAGAGCTTACTACCTTAATTTTGGGTTCTATAGATATATTATTAACATATAAGATTTGCTCCCTATGATATTGCCCTTTATACATCTCGTTTCATCCTAAGTTATATCAGGTACATTCATTATCGCTAAACATGTTTTTAATCTTTATTACATTATGGATAAAGGGGATTCATGTACTTCTAACTTGATTTGTTAATTTAACACATGATTTTATCTATTTCTACATATCAATATAACTTAACTATTATTCTTTGTTCTTGCATTCCTTTAATGAGCTTTTGCCTTCATATGATAAAATAATTCAATTTAAGATACCTTATTTAATTTCCTTATTTTTGAACCTAGGTACAACTAACCTTATCACTTTTCCTCACTTATTGTTAGACATCTTAAGTTACCTAATCAATTACTTTATAATCTTTTAAAAACACTTTAATTAGTCTAAATTAAAGATTATTATCCCTAAATAATAGAATTCTTACCACTCTACTATAGCTACTATGCTACGTTTAATTCACAAGATTTTTTTTCACCCTTCCTTTCTTTGATCATGTTATCTTTTTAACTACATTTCCCATGTAATCTCTTTCATCAATTCTAGATTTCTTATTTATAATAGCAAATCCTAAGGTTTTTTAAACTATAAAGTCTAATACCCTATGCATTGTACACCAACTCTATTTTTCACTCCTTCATCCACTAGTAATATAAGTTTTGGTCTAAGGAGTCAGTCATAACTTTACTTCATGAGCAACTCCTAAAATTTTCCATCTCATGGTTAAATATAAGCTATAATTCATTAGTCCCTTTTTTGAAATCATGCCATTCCTAATACAGTGGGCTAATAGTGTAATTTTAATTCATTATCAATTCTATATGTTTTTTATATATCCTCTCATCTTAAATATTCAGGAGCATTATTTGAAAGTTAATCATTCTTACAACAATCGACACACTTTACACCCCTAAAACTCCTATAAATTCCCATCAATTCAAGTATATTATTGTTCAACCCTTTTTAGCATCTTACTTATACAATCATTCAAGAAAATTTAAATATTTACCTTATTTTTCACCAATTAGATTAATGACAATACATTTTGAATTATGCACTCAATAATCTATACCTATCCCCAACGAAGAAGCTAGTATCTATCCATAACTTATTACTACAACTATTCTGATAAACTCAAATTACTACTACCTTTCTACACCTATTAATTATGTCTAATAGCTATAACATCAGTGTCATAGGATTATAGCAATGGAGTTATCGAATTAAAATAGTTGTCACACTACCTCGTATCCATGCCTAGCTATTGAGCTATTATGCACCCGTGGCTCCTAGCCACTGTCACCCATCATTTGTAGCAATTTGATCCCTTTTTACTCCTAGGAAATTATTGAAATTTAAAAACCCAAATCTATCAAACTACCACCAATGAGATTACGGATTCTCTATTGTAAACCTTGCTCTATTCCATTATTCCTATCACTTGTAACACCAAGCATCATCTCCTCTATTAGCTATCAGTCTGTAGCCCCCCATTCTTTTCACTTTAACATCAGTTCCTCCCATCCTTACTAAACTTAACCTTAGATTACTCCTAATTCCCACTAATTTTGGTTAGTTAGAAATAAAATTAAGACTCTCAAAAATCACTTGCTCATAACTCAGGTTCTTCTAGTCCCTATCATCCTCCTTTTTTGATGCCTTGTTGTATTTTTGGTTTGCTATAACCATTTAACCTTTAGGTCTCCTTATTTTTCCCGTCAAATCATCACATTCTTACTTGATTCAGTAATTAAGAATAAAACTTAAATTGCTTAAAGTTTTTTTTATTTCTTCTTTACTCTTTATTGTTCACCTCTTCTTCTATAATATCCCAATCAATGGCCCCTCTAATCTTATGCTCTTCTTTTTTCCCCATTCCTACTTCGGCCCTCCCATTCTCTTTTTTTCATTTTTTCCTTTCTTTTTTTTTCTTTTCTTTTCTCTCTTTATATCAAACCCATACTTCATCATGAAATTATTATTCCCGCGTACTTTAACTACCCATAGCTTGATTAAAATTGACAAGGGCCAAAATTCACACTTGGTATTGTTTTAGCATCCAATTAAATGATTTATGCTTCCTAAATTGTTCTTCACTTATTCCTACTATCATTAGGAAGACACAACCTCTACTATTCATGGCTCTTATTTTCTCAAGCATGAGCAAAGTAACAACTCAAGTTATTAACTCAATTCCCCTACTTTCTCATCACCTTGATAATAAGTAATGCATTTCAATTTGATAATAATTGAAAAGAGTGTTTTTCGTAAATTCTTTCTTACCTCAAGCTAGTATAGTCTATTATAATTTATGTAGCAAATTACTCAATTCTATCCAAACTCCTTCTATCCTTGTTAGAGTCTTACACAATTGTAGAAGGGTGATAGCCCCTTTATGTCTAAAATTCTTTCTTTTTTCAATTAAGCTCCTAAATCTCCAATTCCTTAGAAGTTGATAAAAAGAATTAATTTTTTTTTGAAATTGATCTATCATTCTCTTGATTTTTAATAAAAGGGATAAAATTTGAGGCAGCTCTATTATGAAATTTTGTAAGGAAATATTGAGAAAATAGAATTAAGAAGAATTAGGAATTGAGGAAAAAGGAAGGGACTGTTATCTTTTCCTTCCCATTATTTCTCTCGGTGATTTTTACTCGAGTCGAAAATATCCACCTCTGTTACTCCTTACTTTTTTTTATCTTACACTAAAGGAAATAATAGACTTCCTTAAGGTTGATTTACCTTTAGAGAAAAATGTCATAACAACTCTATTTCTTTTATAACCTTTTAAATAAATTTCCTTACATCTTTCTTATTACTATAATAACATATAATGAAACCTTAAGTTTCCATTCACTTTATTTTAAAGGCAAAGTTTCACTATTAACCCCTCCATACTTTCATATATACTTCTTTTACATGTTAGTGTAGATTCCTTGTGCCCACATTAGTCATAATACTTCTTAAATTAATTGTTTCTTTTTTATTAAATTAATAAATCCCTTTATTATGCTTAATATAACCAATTAAACCAATTAGTAGATAGCTAGCTAATTTAGGGTGTTATAGAATAGCATATCTTCATCTTTCTTCTTTTGACTAAAATGCCCATTTAAGGAAAACCTTGATTTTCCTTCTTCAAATCTCTAATATAACTCAACTATTTCATGGGAAAATAATTAAAAATGATAATTAAAGTGTGGAAGTGAGTAATGAAAAGTGTGATTTTATTTAAATTCAAGAGTAAAAGGCAAGATATCCAATCCTTTATTTATCTCTCTTCCTTAAAGGTTAAAAGTGGGTAAATTAAATGAGCTAGATTTAATGATTTTAGACATGATATAATAAGGAATTTTTGCTTGAATAAAGCTTAAAGGAATTATGGAACCTTAGAAACTAAGGGAGGCCAAAACTTTAGAGAGTGAAGGAGGATTGTTTTTCGTTTGAAAAGTGGAAAGGTATAAAGGTAGAAAAATGAATTTTTGAGAGCTTCAAGAGGTAAGTACTCTTTAAATTGGAATTTCTATTTTAGGATTAAAGTTATGAATTCTAAGGTTTTAGCATTATAGGTAGTTAGGACAAATTTATTTAGGGTAAATGTTTAAGTGATAATTAAAGGTATAAATGTATAATTAGTTATATGAAAAATAGTTTCTTAAGTATGTTCATGTGGTTGATTGAACTTGGTATAGTCAAAAAATCTATGAGATATTCTTTAAATTTCTTATAATTCTGCTATAATATGTATTAAATGATGGAAAATATAAATGAGGATAATTTTGATTATGAATGAAATTAAATTCTTCTTGAAGTATTAGTCTTAGCTAAAATGGGTATCATGAGGAAAATATATGGTGCGATCTAATTAGTATGTATAGATGAACCTCGATGTTCCTTATGAAATATACATGTATTTTTTGGAAAAGAATTTGGTATATATTTAAGTGCATTTATAGTAGTCGAAATGCTTCTACACCAAGTATAGATAATGTGTTTGTAGAAAATGTAAAGAATTATGAATGTTTATAAGGTTTGCGTAATGTTAAAGTATTATTGGAAGATAAAAAAACATTATGTGATGTAAATCCTTTAGTGCTAAATTAAGTGGATATAATAAAATTTGGAGTATATGCTATATACTTTGTTTTGCATGTATTTATTTTGGCAAGACACTTAATATATGTACAAGTACAAAATAAGATGTAGATGTAATACAAATCTAAAAACCCTATGTATGGTTAAAAATGAAATATTGACATAATAAAAATATATTGGCCTTGAGATAATATTTTATAAGGTTTTCTTATTAGAGTTGCTTGCATACATGTAAGGGACTTAAAAATAAATCATAAAAGAAGTGAATGAAAAAAATACAAGTTATTATAGTTTATGAGTATTGATTATTTGAAAATACAAAGTATGTGGATTTTTGTTGATAAAGGTGTTCATTGTACCATACATTTTTTTTAATGACTACATGAATGTAATGGAAAAATGCATAGACCCATTTCTACCTAGGATTCACTATGGCTTTAGGATAGTTTGGCATGCCAAATAAAGGGCACTAGTAGATCTACATATTTCTATAGCTTCAGTTATTTTGTTATTCACATATCTCTGGCAATTCTGTTATATATATAACTTTAGCTATTCTATCATTCCCGTTATCCATACACCATAATTCATGTCTAGGAAGAAATGGCTATATTACCTTTAATGACAAATTAAGATGGATTGATTTTTATCAACTACTATAATTTTAAGTGTGTAAACAATAGTTGTATATGATAATGCATGTTTTCATTTTACACTTGCACACACTCATAACTTAAATGTAGAAATCACATGTATGCCACACAATTGTATTCATGAATGGTAAATGAAAATAAAAGTAGTGCATATGATATTGTTATGACCTTGGATAAATTTTATTATACTTTTTGAAGTCTATAATTATGCCATCTCTAAAAGGTTTGTCCAAGTTAGAAAGCACCATTAAGGATTTTGTCCTTAGCGCGATTTTTTTTACTTGTGCAAGTTTGAGTTATAAAAAAGAGGAGGTATTGAGTTTATCAATTACATCAAAGTTTGCATTTTGTATACACAAAAATCCTTTTTGTATGCATGTCATATAACCTTGGCATTCTATCACAACATATAGAGAATAGGGATAAAAATGTTTATGGATCTGTATATAGTTATGTTATTATTGTAAAATAGTTACAAGTTATATTATTTTGTCACTATTTAAAATAGATGTATCTATCCATGAGTTAAGTTGATGTATATATAATCATGCCTAATATAAGTGTGAGATATATGTTATATGATGTTAATTATTTAATACTTTGATATTTATGGCTTTTGTTTGTCGATAAGATGAAATCAAGACATATATGAAGTTTGGACAGATATGCAAATTGAATTGTATAGAAGTGTTTTTCTTATAGGAAACTTTTGGGTAGTGCCCCAAATACCTATTATGCTAACAAATTTTCAGTGTGAAGACCCATTGAAAATTGAGTTTTTCAAGATAAGAAACTTTGTTTATAGTGATAATAAAGTGTTTTTACAACATGAACAAAAAAATAAAATCTTTAGTTTCTCTTACATAAACACAAGTGTGTATAACTTCACCTTACTTGATTTCATTGGAAATTAGGTAAAGGGTGTTATAGATTAGAAAAGCCTGAGCTAGTCATAACAAATTTAACAAGATCTTCAATTGAAATCAAATGTCATTTAACTTGTTTTCTGTAACGCCCCAAAATCCCGATGTAGTGAACAGTGCTTTTTCGATGCTCGAATAGCATTCCCTATGGTGCAGGGCACTACATAGAGGCAAGAGAAGGACAATACTGGTCATAAAACTTTGACGAGCTAGAAAATGATGAAAACAAATTAATTAAAAGATTTAGAAGAACCAATAAATCATAACGGACCATAATAAAGTGAATAGTGAGATAAAAAGATTTTATGCCGGGATTAGTCCGAAATGTGCTCAGAAAGACCCAAAAATAGTGGATCCTACAAGTAAAAAATTCCAATAGATCCATTAGAGAAAAATTTTAATTTTCAGAGGTCATTTGCTATTTATTCGAAATATTTTAATTACGCGAGTGAATAGTGACCCGAGAAAAAAGTATGGAATTTTGGCCCAAAATTTTACAAGCTACTAAATGACATAAAATGATGATTTTGGTACCAAGATCATAATTTTTAGAGGTCTAGAATAAAAGATATTAATTTTTAAAGTTTGACATAAAAATCGAGCAAAACGGGGCATAAAAATCGAGGAATAAGTGGATAGGGCCTACGAGCCACTTATATAAGATGGTGATTTGGTGTGGGTGAACCCATACCACTAAAATACACCCATCTTCCCCACCAAAACACCAAAAATCATAGCCATTTTCAAACAAAATTGTCAAACTCGTTTTTCATGTTATTTCCGCCATAAAACCACCATTTCTCTACCAAAAATCACAATTAATGCCTCTAAAATTCCCTTTATGACCTAAATAAGCAACTAGAAGTGGCATTTCATCAAAATGAGGCTTGTGAAGAGAGAATTTACAACTTGGTGAATAGTGTCACCATAATAGTAAGTTGTTTAAAATTAATTTTTATTTTAGTTATGTAACTAGACATGATTCTAAACTCTAGGTGCAATTTAAACTTAATTTAGAGTTAATATGAATTTTCTAGGAATTTATAAAATTTTGGTTTACATTATGTAGGAAAAGAATGGGATAGAGAGAAATAAGGCTAAAGTGAGCATTAGAAAGTGGTGAATTTCATTTGAGGTAAGTGAATACGTTGTAAACATATCCATGTTTCACTGGCATGAAAATGTGCTTGATAATCTTGTATGGAAAATGGAATATGTTGTATAAAAGTATGTATTTCATATAATAAATGTGGCATTTGATGAATAAATGCATGTAAATGGAGAAAATGTAATGAAATGGTCTTGAATGAACATGGATGGTATTGAATT
>CANXYI011591542.1:0-13664 GCA_948208565.1 Hura crepitans | reverse complement strand
CATCTTAACTTGAATTTAGAAACCCAGAATTTGCAAGTTTGGCTAGAGGAAGAAGATGAAAGTCTCCCCCAAGCTAGCTGTGGCATCATGTTTTTCCTAGAAAAGAGTAAGGAGATTTGGCCTTTTATTTAGTGGAAAAATACACTTTTCCACACACCTTGTCTCTTATCAAGGCCTTAGGCCAGCTGGCAAGTATACAGGTGGGGTACACAGCCACCCAAACCATCCCGAAATGGCTTGATTTTTTGGCTAACTTTGAAAATTCACCGTAATTCACATAGACCTCAAAAAATACACCATTTATTTTAAAATTCATATTTTAATCCCCTCTACCTACTCATAAATTTTCGTTGCCAAATTTCATTGATAGGGCAGTTTTTAAACTACCTCGATTTGTGTGCCAACTTAAAAAATTACAAGAATTTGCAAACGATCTCAGAATCTAAAAATTCTTTCACCAATGGACTCAATGGAATTTTTGAGCTTTAGGGTTCACTATTTTTAGCTCCATCCAAGTATATCCTAGGTCAATCTCAAACTGTAAAATTTTTATTGGACCAAAGGGTAGCTTACAGTCTGAAATGAATTGTTGGTTTTGCTGAATTTTTAAATTTTGTTCTTTTCATTACTTTAAAGCCCCTCAAAGTTTCATGACTAGAAACTACCTCGATTTATATGCAAGTGACCCGACACTCCAAGCACAGTTCTCGAATCCAGTGGCACTATTTATGGAGCCTTATAATGCGGGCGTTATGTTTTTTCCCCTCATAAGAAAATTTCGTGCTCAAAATTACCTAAAGCAATAAAGAAGGATACTGAGCTCTCATTTGCTCATCTAACTCCCATGTAACTTCCTCTATATTTTGGTATCTCTATAGCACTGTAATAGTGGTATCAACTCATTTTTCAATAATTTTGTTTCACGGGCCGTACTCTACATCGGTTCCTTTTCATAACTCAAATCTAACTACACCTTAATATCTACTATCAAAATCACATATGATGGATCCAATCTATACCTCCTGAGCATAGAAACATGGAAAGCATCATGCATCTATTGTAGCTAAGGTGGTAGTGCAAGCCTATATGCTAGACGTCCGACCCTATTTGTAATATCATAGTGTCCTATGAACTTGGGACTCAATTCCCCTTTTTCCAAGACCTCTGCACCTTTCTCCCCAAAGAAACCTCCAAAAACACTTTTCTCCCCAACTGTATATTTAGTATCTCTCTATTTCAAGTTAGCATATGATTCTTGTCTAATCACAACTACCTTTAGTCTTCCTCTTATTAACTTCACTTTTTCTTTAGCCTTTTTAATTAAATCTACACTAGAGATTTTTCTCTCTCTAGTTTCACTCTAATAAGAAGGAGTCCTGTATTGTTTATCATACAATGCCTTATATGGGTCCATCCTCAGACTAGACCAGTAACTATTATTATAGGCAACCTCTGCCAAAAACAAGTGTAGATCCTAATTACCCATTAGCTTAATAGCATGTCCTCGCAACATATCTGCAAATATCTATATCACCCTCTTTTATTGTTCGTTAGACTAAGGATAAAAAGTTATATTATAGATCATTCTGGTGTCTAAAGCTACTTGCAACTTCTTCCAAAATCTATAAGTAAAACAAAAATCCATGTAAAAAATGACAGTCACTAGCACACCATGAAATCTTACTATCTCATTCAAAAATGGGCTAGCCAACCTTTCTAGGGACTAATCCATCTCGATTGGGTAACTTAAACTATCTTTGTCAATCTATCAACAATTACCCATGCAACATTTGATTTACCTCTGATCAAAGGTAAACCCATCATAAAATCCATGATTGACTTTTCTCTTTTCAACTCTAGTATTGTTATAGGATGCAATAATCTAGAGAGAACCTGATGCCCAACTTCCACTTACTAGTATGTCAACCACTCAGCATTATATTCTTTCACATCTCTTTCCATACTAGTCCACCAATAATAAAATTTCAAGTTCAAAATTTTCCTCCTAAGATGCATAAAATAAGGAGCCTATTGTGTCTTCTTAAGTATCTGTAACCTTTGGTTATTTGGATGAGGTATGCATGATCTATTCTGATAATACATCTATCTACCCTCTGTCAACTTAGACCCTATGGTCTTCCCCTTTTTGACCTTACTTGCCATCTGAACTAGCTATTTCTCTTCCATCTATTTTTTTCCTTACTCTACTGTCAAAAATTTGGCTTTATCTATAACTCAGCCAGCATAACATTTTTTGAAGTGTACTTTAACTATCATTTATGCTTTTTAGGGTCACCATAAATTTTTTACTCCTAGCATCTACTATCATATTAGCTTTCCCTAGTGGGTAGTCAATTAGGCAATCATAATCCTTGATCAGCTCCTTTTGTGTAAAGAGATATTTCAAGTTCTTATGATCTGTGTATATGTAGCATTTCTCTTCATACAGATAGTGCCTTCATATTTTCAAAACAACCACAATAGCAGCTAGCACCAAATCATGGGTAGAATAATTCCTCTTATGTGGCTTCAACTATCCTAAAGCATAAGCCACTACCTTTCCATCTTGCATTAACACACATCTCACGCCATTCAGTGAAACATCACTGCACATTATAAAAGCCCTTATCCTATCAAAATTGAATTAGGATAGGAACTTCTATCGACATCTTCTTTCATTGCTCAAAACTAGCTTACCACTTATCCCTTCAATCAAATCTCAGATTCCTTCTAATCAATCTGGTCAAAGAAGTGGCAATAATAAAGAACCCTCTTATAAGTATTTTTTAATATCCAGCTAAACCTAAAAAATTCTCACATTAGTTATATTCCTAAATGGTTCCCATTCTAGTACTACTTTACCTTTATTGGGACCAATTTTGATTCCTTCTACTAAAACTATATGGCCCAGAGAAGAAACTTCACTTAGCTAATTCACACTTACTAAGCTTGGAATACAATTAACTCTCTTTCATGGTTTGTAACACAACCTTCAGGTGCTGTTTATACTCTTTTTAGTTTCTAGAGTACACCAGAATACCATCTATAGCACCATCACCACTTATCTATATAAGATTGAAAAGCTTTATTCATTGAGTTCCATGAAAGTTGGTGGGGCATTGGTGAGCCCCAAATGGCTTTACCTAAAACTTATAATGCCTACACCTAGTTCTGAAAGCAATTTTAGAGACGTTAGCTTCCTTTATCCTAAGCTAATAGTATCTAGAGCTCAAATCAATTTTAGGAAATATACCAGCCTCTCTCAATTGATCAAAGAGTCATCTATCCCGGTAGGGAATACCTATTCTTTATAATCATTTTATTCAGCTGCCTCTAGAGTAATACATAACCTAAGTGACTTGCCTTTCTTCCTTACAAATAAGATAGGCAATCCTCAAAGAGTTACACTGGGTCTGACAAGACCATGATCAACTAACTTTTGTAGTTTTACCCTTAGTTCTTTAATTTTAATAGAGGCCATTCAATATAATGTAATAGATACTAAAGCAATACTAAAATACACCTCAATTTCAAATCTAGTTCCCTCTAAGGTAGTAAGCCTAGTAACTCATCAAGGAATACATCAAAAAACTTAGAGACAACTAGAATATGTGCCAGATCAGAGTTAAAAACATTAAGATCAACAGCATAGGCCAAACATGCCTCACCCCTTCTAAAGGAGTTGTTATATTTTAATAACAAAGATAAGATTGTCCAAAAGGTTCCTTTCACCATCCATTGTCACTATCAATCCTTGTATAGTCTAGAGGGTCAACTTTTTATATTCACAATCAGTTGTAGTCTGGTACTTAGCAAGCTAATCCATCTTAAGATTACATCAACTCATCAAAAGGGCAGATTAATCAATCAGCAGCAAGTCTATACCCCTGAATCACCAGAGGACATTGCCTACACACCATGTTCATAATCACACACTGCCCCATAGGGTTGCTAACCTTGATGTCTGCATTAACATCCTCAAGCTCTAACTACCTATTATGAGTTTGTGGAGTACATATATAGGAGGGTATTGAATTAGTGTCTATTAAAGCCAAGATTGAAATATTAGATAAACAAAATACCAGTTATAACCTCTGGTGTTATAGCCTATTCTCTAGCTCTCACAGCACATTATCTGGCTGAAGCATAAGCCATAATTCTAGTACCCTAACTAGCACTAAACTACTTTCATTTGGTTTAGCCTTGACCCCTGCTCTAGGGTGTAACATTAGGTGTTTATGTCTGAGCACCCTTTACCTATCTTTGAGGACACTCTCTCTGTAGTGGTCTCTAACACCACAATGGAAACATTCTCCTCTCTTTCCTTCTCTGCACTGCCCCTCAATGCCTTTTCTAACAAGTGACACCTATGGGAGGTCTAATCCTATTACCCCTATACTAGAGGTACTATCGACCTAAGAAGGCAATCAAGGTCTACCAGTAGAAGCCTACCCAACTCCTAAGTCTGTGTCTATCTTTGCCCCTTGTACCCTATTTGATACTAGGACTTAGGTTGAGATTATTCCTATAACTGACCCTCTCTCCTCATCTTACCATCCTACCACTGCACTAGACTGTCGCATAGTGCACTGCCTCTTTCTTTAAAGGAGGTCTCTCTTTTTGGGTACCATTTCCTCCACGTCACATGCAACTAGTACTGGTACTACAAAATCTCTCTTTCTGAGAGTTAGATGTATATATCCTTAACCCTACCTTTAGTCTTGTCATGAATCTCTTACATTCTTTATATTTCATTGAAAATAATCTCCTCAGAATACTTTAGGAATCTAGTAAGATCATTTCATGTACTACTTCTCGGTGTACTAGGATAGGGGTTTCTCTTACCTACTGTTAGTTAGTCACTTGTGACTCTAGCTGCTGTATAGCATTACTAGGTTCAGGTACTCATACAAAGCTTACTCCCTAAATAACTATAGTTACAAAATTAGTTAGGTCTTTGGTCCCTCCTTTGGGAACTTGACCAATCATTTCTATATTATAGAAGACTTTTCCTTATCAACCTCAAGTAGTGTAATATTCAAAGGAATTTGAGACTTAGCCATTTGCACTCATGTAATTAGCCTAGGAACATTAACTTATGCTCTGATACCACAAAATGTTGCACCCCCTACTGGATTCCCAGAGAAACCTAATAAGCGATGCACCTTCTGCTAGGTCACCCATTTCACTTCTCCTATGATCATTCATTTAACTTTTACTTATACTGCACTAGGCAATTATGTCTGACTCCAAATACAGTCCGGTCTATTCCTATAGTCCATTTAAGGTAATTTTATCATGTTTAGGCTATTACAGAAGGAATTCAATGCAATCTGGTATTTCCTTAAAATCCAGCAGCACAATAGCTGTCCGGCTCACTATTCCAAATTCATTTCTACCTATAAACACTTATACATCATACATCACATCTCCTAGACCCTTTTGGTCCCCCATATATCATCCTATCAATATCATCTATCACATAACAATCACAGGCCTCAAGCTACAATAAAAACACAAAGAGCCTCAGACTCATATGCATCAGCATAGACCATATATACAAAAAAAAAACCATCACAGGATTAATTACAACACATTATATTATAAATAAATACTACTCTGTGTCCCTTATATACATCACACCCATTTTCCCCCACCTAAGTACATAAAGTGCAAAAACCATATATCTATACATGATCAGCCTTTTTAAGAATGACTTTTGAACTCTATTACACATTTTACGAGGTAACACCTTTAATCTTGGTATCTGTGCACTAAAATAGGTACGTTGAGTATAAAAATACTTAACGGTGAATTCAACCATTAAAAATATGTCCAATAGTTGACCTATGCATTATATTTCTATTCTTGTCTTGTTCTGACATCTCAATTCAACTTATTTTACCATTTTACCCCTAGGGTGTTTCTATCTATAATTATCCAATTAATTATTACAAAGCTATATAATTTATGTGTTTGGTCATTAATACTCATTTAATTCACAAACTATACCATTTTAAGCCTTTATTCATTATTAGTGGAAAATTACTAAAATGGCCCTATCTTATGTTTCATAGTCAAACGTAATTTATTAATCTTATTTAGTTAATTTAGCTAGCCTAACTTAGGAGACAACCCTGACAGACACTAGTTCTAAAGGGAAAAATAAAGTGGTGTAGTGGTGTAGTAGTCCCCATTCTGGACCTGTGCCGCTGCACTAGCTCAATTGAATTCTAGAACCCAAGGTGCAAATAACAAGGGGTTATCTACCCAGTAGACTAGTCTATCCAACAAACTAGTGCCATGGCCCTCAAGGACCTATGCTGCTACACTGGTATCATATAAATGATCAGTGATGAAGTGGCTATGTCTACAGAGCAGACTGGTCTATCTAACAGACTAGTGCAGTGGCGCACAGGGACATACACCACTATAGTAGTAATAACTAATCTAACATCAAGTGGAAAGAATATAAAGTTATATGTCTAATAGACTAGTACAGTGGCCTCAGTGGGGACCCACGCTGCTATACCGGCCCTATCTAAAAGTAGATAGTGTAGCAGCTACTAAAGATCCCTAAGATGACCGGTCAACCCATCAAGTGGTTGTCTAACTAGTAGGCCATTTAACCTTAATCAGTGTCCATTTCTTTACTGATTAACTTTTTATAATATATAAACTAAAAAATAGACAGTTATAATTTTTACAGCTCAGTTAAAATTTAGCTCAATCTGGTATGGCCACAAACACACTATACCGGGTAAAATATCAAAAAAATATATTCAAGGATAATTGCCAATAATTATCATAAATTATGCTAGCATTAATTTCCATAAACATATTATAATTCTAGGCCATTTACTATCTAGGGAATTATTGATTCAGGTAATGGTTATTCAGGAAAGTTATACGTCATTGCGGCTAAGTCTTTACTAAGCTTTCTAGGTCCAATTCACCTTATTTTTCATTGCAATTTTCAACACTAATTACATCAAGTTCATATGCTTTACTCCAATAAATAATAGGCCATTTACAAGGCCAAAAATATACTTAAAAAGCCATTTCAAATTGTCACGCCATACTAGCAATTTTAGGCACATAATCCAAGCATATTATGCACTTACCAACCATAGCCCTTAAAAGCAAAGTTATAAGCCACTTTTGATACTTATTTGCCAGACAATTTTAAGGTCATTTTCAAGCTAGGTTCCATATTACTCTATATTTAATTGTATTCCATTTTAAAGTATGCATTAATCACATTCGAGGGATAAATAATTACATAATCCATGCTCTCATGTTCATAATTTAACATACATAACATGGCATATATATTATCACCCTTTCCATGCCATTTCCCTTAATTTCACTTCATGTCATCATCAGCTATTCTTGTTACTTTATTCCATGCCATGTCAACTAAACTAGACAAGTTATCATTTTCATGCCCACCATTCATCATAATGTATACACATATCAATATATTTAAATCATTTTAAATAATCTAAGCCCATATTATGTCTCAGTAATAGGTAGTTTTCATACCACCATACATTAATCACACTATTCACATGCCATTTCATAGGTTCATATATCATAAACCAAATGTACATACAATATTAACCTCAACTACTAGTTAGAGCCACTATATCAAACCATACACACTAACAAACCTTGCCCAAACTCTTGACTAAATATACCTCTTAAGCCTAACACCCACTTTTTCATTGATTCACAAGCATTTCCATTTTTAACGACACTTAAACCATAACTCATACCCCAAACACCATGACACATACATCAAGCAATATTAACACATAACAAACATCATAGACATCTCTCGAAAAGCTATAAAATTACCACTAATCTCACTGTCTTACTAATTACCTATAAAATCCTCATTCTGTCAAACCATGTACAATGTTTCATCAAGAAATCACCTATCAAAGTTGCTTTATGGCCTCAAACCATTCGTAAACTCAAGAAACATCTACTGGAATTTGAGGGGCATAAAGTGAATGAAAGATTTCACTTACCTCCTTCACTTAAAGATGCCATTTCCACTATTTTTATGTTGCCAACCTTTATTTCTTGCCCTCATGGTGTCTTCTCCCTCACTTTGCTTCATTTCACCTAAAAATAAAGTCACATACACCCCACAGATGTTAGACACCACAAGGAACCATTTATAGCCAATAAATCATCATGAAAACCAAAGGAAAAGCAAAGAACTCACCTTTGGTACCCCTACTAGATTGCTTCTGTCTAGAAAACTTTGGTGAATTTTAACTCACAGTTAAGAGCTCTTCTTGCCATGATTCTTTTTCCCATATCTCCCTAACATCTTAACTTGAATTTAGAAGCCCAGAATTTGTAGGTTTAGCTGAAAGTCCCTCCCAAGCCAACTGTGGCGTCAATTTTTGCCCAAAAAAGAGAAAAAAGATTTGCCCTTTTATTTAGTGGAAAAATCCACTTGTCCACACACCTTACCACTTGTCAAGGCCTTAGGCTAGCTGGCAAGTATATGGGTGCAGCCACTCGAACAATCTCAAAATGGCTCAATTTTTTGGGAAACTTTGAAAATTCACCTTAATTTAGATAGACCTCAAAAAATTACACTATTTATTTTAAAATTCTTATTTTAATCTCCTTTACCTTGTCATAAATTTTTATGGCCAAATTCTATTGATTGGGCAATTTTCATACTATCTTGATTTGCGTGCTAACCTAAACAATTACGAGAATTTGCAAATGACCTCAAAATTCAAAAATTCTTTCACCAATGGACTCAGTGGAATTTTTGAGCTTTAAGGTCCACTATTTTTGGGTCTGTCCGAGCACATCTTGGGTTAATTTCAACTCATAAAATTTTTATTACATCGAAGGGTAGCTTATAGTCTAAAATGAATTGTTGGTTCTCTTAAATATCTAAATTTTGCTCTTTTCATCAGATTCATGCCCCTTAAAGTTTAATGACTAGTGTCACTACCTTAGTTTACATGCAAGTGACCCGACACTTTTGGTACACTTTTTAGACCTAGTGGTACTATAAAGTATAATGATAAATGTTTATAATCTAATAACATGAGACTATATATGAGAAATTAACTTATGATGAAATGTATATGAAAAATTAACCTATGAAGAAACATTAAGATCCTCCTAAAGAGTTATAATGACTATGAATGAATGGATTCAGATGAGATATGAATGATTAAGAATATGAGAGTTAATGTGTGAGACCTAGATGGGAGGGCACATGTTAACTCATGTGGAATGAGAAATGAGATAATTGATGACATTGAGATGAGTATATTGAGAATGAAAACATGATAACCTATCTTTAATAAGACATGGGATAAACATATGAATTGAAAATAAATGGAATAAAAATAGAAAAAATAAATTAATTATGAGTAATGGAGAAAGATATGAGAAATCATGGCCTATATTAGCTAGACCACTTAGTGGATATGTTAATCGATCAATTAGGGAGTTAGCAGCTGCTATGACATTTTGGTGCCATGAGTTATTAATCCATATAGACTATTGCATTATGGTTGTATGGGTGCAGCTACCTTTTGGTCTATGAAGGGCCACTACACATTCTTTGAGATTTGATGGTAGGTGCAATTACTCTAAGGTCCACTAAGGGCAACTAAACATCTTGAGATTTGATGATGGGTACAGCTATTAAGTTTCATAATATGGGCCCCTACATAAGCTTTGAGATAGGTGCAGCCATCGAGATTCTGTGATAGAACCCTTCTATACATATTTTGAGATTTAATGATAGGTGTAGCAATCGAGGTATCAAAAGCAAGCCTTTGTATAAGTTTAGATCTTCATATCCAATTTTAAAAGAGTTGTCTCCTGAATATGGGCTTAAAACACTATTAATGATATAAGGAAGATAAATCTTATAAAAAATAATAGATAATATGACTAAGGTAACCTGATAAGGATAAATTCTATTAGATGAGAATATAATGAACTTTATGTATAATAAATATAATTTATTAATGAATGTTAATGGATAAATATTAATATGACTTAAACATTAAAAGAAAACCCCAAAGATCATTATACATGGTCATAAAGATATTAAATGAGTAATGTGTAAAATATGAGAATCGCATGAATTTAACCCATTTTAATATTATAATTATTTTGAAATTGCATGAATATTGAATGATTCAAGTTTAGAAAATCAAGGAGTATTCTAAATTTAAGTTGATAAAATGAAAATATCATATTATTTAAGAATTTAATCGACATGTGATACATATATGTGTTACAATGCATGTTTCACTACATTCACTACTAAGTGTATACTCAGCATGTCAATTTTTCGATGCATAAGTATTATACAATATTTAGCAACACCACTTCTACTAGTAATGTAGTAGGAGATTTCCAAGGAGGATATAAGTTTGTTAATTATATGTATAAGGGTTAAGTTAATGGCACTCATGTATAAGAAGGGTTATGGTTTTAATGGTGAATATGTATGATATGATATTTTTTTTATATTAAGACTGGGTTATACAATGAATCAGATTGTGAGATGTTTGATTTAGGTATGCCTATTTATTGATGATGAGATATGAATCTGTTGATGTGTATGATTTAATGATTGAGATTTTTTGATGTGATACTAATATGATTGAGGACATATGGTGGATCATATGGATTCGATAGATGTAGTAATATATTTGAATAGATATAGAAGTGTTTCCTTGCAGGTTCAAATTTTTGGTTTTTCACCTAGACATCCGTTATTTTGCCACAATTTAGTTAACTCATAATAATAATTGATAAATGCAATTTCATAAAGAGTTAAATGAGAGTAGGTTGAGGTAACTCAAAGACATGTCACCCTTTAGGAAGTAACATCTCTTATTCAATCTAGCCATGAATTAGGTAGGAAATGTTACATTTAATGGTATCAAAGCCTGGTGTAGATGCCCTACCTTTTGGGCCTATAATGTAACTAGAGATGGGCTCTTAAGCAATAATACAAGTCACTTGGAAATCTTGTCCGCAAAGACTAATAAGGTATTGGTTCGCTCAAACTTAACACCACAAGGTCCATATTGTCTAAATAGATTCTACCTAGCCTAAGGCCTATAGTCTTCATAGATAGACTTCTAACCCATACCCTCAAGAACTAAAACAAACTTGGCCTAAGGCTCATAGTCAACCTAGATGAACTAAACCCTACATTTAGAAGGACTAAAACAAACCTTGCCTAAAACCTAAATCAAGGCCCATAATACGCTAAGACGAACCAAAGCCTATGTTTGTACGAACTAAAACAAACTTGGCATAAGGCCCATATGTAACACTCATGCACTGAGACTCCAAGAATAGTGATCGGGACCTAAAAAGGGCACTTGGTGTGCTGGGTAACCTACATAAATCTCGAGGTAGGCACTTTACCCTATAAACTTTAAGTGCTTTAAAAAGGGTGAAATGGCCTGAATTCAAAATTTAGCAGCACCAATAAATTAAATTAGGCTGTAAGCTAGCGAGCTATAGGCCTAAAGCGAGTTAGGTTGGGAATGACTGAAGATGAGCCTGGATAGGCATGAAATTATCACACCCTAAAAGTTAAAAATTATAACAAAGCCAATGGAGAAGGAATTTTAATTTTTTTGGTCATCTGGAATTTTTTAGGATTTCGGTAGAATTGCAATTTCTCTGAAATCATGCTTGCCTAGTTCTGATGGAATTAGGCCACAAAATTTAATATACCTTTAATTAAAGGAATTTGAGGATTTTAGAAATAAATGTAACAATTTTTCGAGGTCCAAGCAGTCGTATAAAGATTCCCAAAGTTCTGCCACAAACCGAATGGCCACAAAATGGCAATAATTTAGTTCACCTACTTTTCGATGGAATTTCACAGTAAAATTTTATGAGCATTAAAATAAGGATTAAATGAGGATTTTAGGAACAAATGATGCATTTTTTTATGATCATATGATTTTTTAAAAATCCTTGAAGTTGGCGGGCCCTATTTTTAAAAAATTGAATTACGGGGTGCTCAGGGACCGCGTATCATAACTCGAGGAATCATGATAATCCCTTAAAAGCTGGGCCACATGCCCAAGGCTAGTGATGGACACTTTGCTCACAAATTCTTGCTCCACTCACTCTATTTTCCTTCATCTTTTTTTCTTCTTTTTTCCTTTTTTATTGTTGTCCATGTGAGGATAGCCCTTTACCTTCAACTCCTCTACTATCCAGCCTAATTTCTTCAACCAAAAAGCTCTAAAATTTTCCAAGGTAGATTGCCATTGATGCTTCAAGGGAGATGACTTCCCTTAGTGAACAAGAGAGGTAAGAAAAAAATAGAAAAAGAAGGGACAAGGCAAAGTCATATAGGCAGCAAGGAGTAAGTAAAATTCCTCTGCTTTTACTTTAATTTTTTAGGAATTTTCTTTCTCTAAGAGTGCCTCTGCAATTATGATTTCCAAGTGGTAATTATGTGTGTGTTTTGGTGGTCTTGAGGTTAGAAATACAAAGGGCAGCAGAAGAGGAGTTCTTAGAGTTATAAGGTGAAGATTTTCTAGAGAAATGGAGTTTATGGAGCTTTTAAAGAACAAAGGACTGGTGGCACTTCACTAGGCTTGTGAATTTAATCTAATTAAAAGCATGCCTTACTCTACCTTTGTTATAAATCATGTAAATTGGTGTTGCAAAACTCTTATTGGTGCCAAATAAAATTGTGCTGGAAATTAGTTGTTACTAGGCATGTGAATTTAATTTCTTAAATGTATGTTGTGCATTTCCCTTGCTAAACATGTTGTGAGATGATGGTGTAAAACTTCTAGTGAAAATAAGGGTAATTAAGCTGTAAATTAGTTAGGTCAATCCTAGATAGGCTAGTATTGAAGGGGTGTTGTTATGGCTATAATTCATGCACTTGGGGACTAATTTTCTCTCTATTGCTGTCTTAGTGTGTGGGTGATTTTACGTTTAAATTTTTATAGCAATAATAGAGTAGTTAAGTCCATATTATGTGGTGTCATGGGTTATTCTCTTGTGGGTGTCGTGTGATGTGTAATATTGAGAATATTCATATAAGTAGGCAATAGAGTAATGCATGGAATGAGTTAGGGTAAGTTTATGGTAGCATATAACACATAAAGGTTTAAACAATAATAGACTAGAGTTACTTGTGAAGAAGACCATGTACACTACTTAGCAATGAATGGCTAAGTTGTATACCAAAGAAATTTAAAGAAATATATCAACTATAGGCCTATAATTGTGATAGAAAGTATATTGGCTATAGGCCTATAATTGTTACAGAAAATATTTCTTTTATGGGCCTATAATTGTGACAGAAAATGTATCGACAATAGGCCTATAACTATTTGAAGAAAAGGACTACTCTAGACTTAATTAAACCACTACAAATAATATACATATATACATACATACATACATATATATATATATATATATATATATATATATATGAAATTATGATATTAAATAAATAGCTTTAATTATTCACATGAGTTGGACTTAAATTGGGCTTGGGGAAATAAACCTTAAATTTTTTGGTAAGACCAAGAGTGATTTGTAACTATCCAGGTCAATTTTCAACCGTTAAAATAAATTTATATCTTATTGTTAAACATTTCTAAATA
>CANXYI011591232.1:0-11936 GCA_948208565.1 Hura crepitans | reverse complement strand
AACGCCCCCCCCCCCGGCCCCAAAACAAAAAAAAAGGAAAAAGGCTATAAGAAAACATATGTGCAGATGATTTGATCTTCCTGCTTCCTATTACCTTAACTTGTTGAGAGGAAATAGCTACTAGTGGCCTTCCTAATTGCTATTTCCCCTGCTAATTTCAGCACCTTTAGAAGGTTTGAATCTGGATGCAACAAATTTACTTTTTATCACTGAGATAAAAGGCATGCTTTCTCTCATACACAGATTTACACCCAGTCAAAGCAAAGTACACAACCGCCAACCCAATAGTGTGGTTCCAGTGCATGCAACAGTAAATAACGAAAAGCTAACTAGATATACAAATAATTTAGCAACTACTGCCTTTTGCAGCATTATTATGACCCAGGCACATATGGGAAGTATGGAAATATGCTGCACTCACCCTGCCACCAACTCATTAACTTTATTTACCTTAAACAGAGTAGAAAAATAAGCCTCGGAAAGATGGACCTTGAATGGAATGTATAACCATTTGCCGCATTGGCCCCCTTTCACCTCTTTGCTATCTTAGTTACACAAGAGAGGTATAGAGATTCTACTATGGTGAAGGTAAAAATTTAACACTTATACAATCCACCAATTACTGATCCGCCATATCAGTTATTATCTTTAAAAAAAAAAAAAAAAAAGCAAGGCGCTTAGTACTGGGCTTTTATGTCCTATGGAGCAACATAATAAATACCTGCTCAAACCGCTTGATCCCTGAAGCAACAACAGAACCCATACGTAGAAGCTGGATTTTCTCTATCAACCAATCATCAAAGGCATCACCCATTCCTAGTTGAAGAATCTGTTTTGCCACCCAAAATGCTTTCCTCCTGCAGAGCACAAAAGATTAGCTTTTAGCAACCAACCATAGTAAGAGCTAATTCTACGGCAATCGGCAATTATGCAAAGCAACTAAATCCTATCTGAATATCTCTATACAGAGTACCTGATCCAACCACCATCTTGTAGCTGGAAAATAACATCCACCAAATCCAGTATAGGAGCAATTAAATTTGGTGGCACCCACTGCAAGCAAAGATGAAATAATCAGTGCCTCGAATTTCTTCTTAACATTTTATTTTGGTCATGTGCTACCCCAATCCTACTACATCATTCTAACACCTTGAGCCATTTCTTCTCCACTTAAAACAGCTCATAAAATGACAAATCTTTCTCAGACAGGAACATTTCTTTCACTTTGTGTCTGAAGATTTATTGAGAAGCTATGACACCTTATGCAAAACTTATCAACACCATAAATGATAATTAGGTGATAACTTACTTCTATAGGAAGGGTAGGATCAGTGGAAGCATCATGAAGTGAGTCTGCTGTCTGTTCTAAGTGATTAGCCTGACTTGCTTTCACAGTCTTCCCCAAACTTCCCACAGGTGATGCATTTTTTTGAGTATCTGACTCGCTACCAGAGTCGTCAAATGACTTTTCGGGCTCTTTGCCAACCTTTTCACCTGCCAAATGAGATACGTATTTTGGATTCGTCCTTACCCCATCTGCAACATAGTTATGCTTTTTCTGCGATGCAGATTCCTTGCAGTCAGTGCCTGATTGTTCCCTATGAGCAGATAAGGAATTGATGACAGAAACCTCTTTGCCCTTTTCAGATGGTTTGTCATCAAGGTCAACTATAAGTCCAAGGGCAAAATACAAAGATAAGAATGATCAAAACGAAGAAAAATACATTCAAGGAATATTACATTCTGAAGTTAGTGCACCTCACCTGACAATGTTTCAACAATAGAAAAGGAATTCGAAAAAACATATGTCTGCATTCCAGAATTCATAAAATTAAAAAGAGAAGAAAAATCAAATGAGAAATACCTAACCATGCAAATGCACACTCAATATTGATACTGTTAATAAATAAAAAGTTACATATGACCTATGAAGAAGCCAGAATAAATTGTAAACCTGAGAATCAACACTAAGAAAGTCCCAAACTTCAATAGATCCTGAAATTCTAGGAAGTTGCAGGAGGTTCTGCAAATTAAAGACACGAGACAGTTAGGGAAATATAGCAAGTAGAACACAAAGACATCAAAAACCATATATCTAGTGGTTGTCTACTAGAAATATATTTCAACAAAAATTCAAAGCAGCTTGTTCACAAAATCCTTTCAATAGATTCTTTGGTTCGGAAAAAAAAAAAAAAAAAGCTTCAAATGAGCACAACAGCCAGCAGATTTGGTCAGAACTCGAACTAACAGCTAAGCACTATGTGAAGTCGTTAAATATTGACAGATCATGAAACTAAACCAAAAAATATTCCTTGTGCTATTTCAAGGTTGAAAACTGCAGAATTTCCTGCGTAATTTCAAGCTGAAGTATACATTTATTTCCATTGATAAAAGCAGGTAAGATATAACTTTTAACCTTTAGATATCTGTCTAGCAATTTACATCGTTCTTGGATAACAGGCATGTCTAAACCTGTTGAGAGAAAATACTTTGGTGGCAAATGAAGATTGTACTCTGGGTATTCCTTAAGGCGCCGGTGCAACTCCTCAAAATGGCTAAACCTGTCAGCAAAGAATTTACAGTTGCATAAACTGTATAAATTTCAAGAAATTTACAATTATCAATTGCTTTCTGATTTGAAATATTTACAATATTATACATAGGTTCTTGTGAAACAATTGATTTAAGGTGAAACAAAAATTAAGTTGATGAAAAATTTCATAGCACCTTCGCTTGATTGACCAACTATTATTATATACATCTGTAACAGAAATGGAATAAACGGCAAATGTTCTAGAGGCACTCTTCACAATATTTGCACCCAGCACCTGCAAATAAGCTTACATCGTTTAGATATATTGACAACAGCTGAGAAGGACAAGCTAACCAAGATGAATAGGGTGCAGGGCCTTCAAGATTAGTACCTCACATCTCAACTTCAAAAATGAATCCAACATCAATGAGTTCTTGAGAGAGCCAGCAGCTGAACTATGGTTCTCTGGAGGAGAAACAGAGAGTGCGGATGAAGAAGCAGTGGCTCCACTGTAAATTCTATCTGAAGTTTCAACCTCAGAATCATCGCTAGAAACATCAGGTTTAGCATGTCCTGGTGAACTAAGAATGTCCTGCCCGTCTCCAGACAAGAAGCTAGTCCTTTCAATCTCTTGCCAAACGTGCAACTTCTGAGTGCTTGATCTCGACAATTTTTTGCCAAACTGAGGTCCAGATAATCTTTCATCATGAGCCTGCCCTCTGCCAGTCTTCTTTGTACCATGGCGTCCAGGATTTTCAAGTGGATGGTGAATGGGGGAAACAGCCTGATTTCTGTTAGTTCTACGATCCCAAACTTTAGTTCCAGGATCTCCTAGACCTGTGACACTGCTAGGATCTTCATCTTCTGAAGTACAAGAACTAATACTTCCTAATTCATCCTCATCCACATGCATGACGTCTTGCTCATCATCTTCTTTATATGAAGTATACAAAGAATGATTTGCTGAGTTATGATCTATTTGATGGCATGTGTTTTCTGCTGTAGATTGATCAGAACGCAATGTCTGACCATTGCATGCAACAGGGCGATCAAGTTTCTTTATGCCATTGCCATATGTCTCCTTGGGTTCAGAAATCTTCAAATGATCGAATGAAACAGGCTTATTCACAGGAGAATTCTGTATGACTTGCTGACAAGACCCTTTTTGACTTTCTTTAATTTTATAGTTCCTACCTTTTGCCCACATATTGTCAAAGTTTTCGGGGGCAAGGGCCGCAGTCTTTCTTCGAGAAAGCATGTCCAGCATTTGACCCCATTCTCCCAAGCGATACCTCTGAACAACCCCTTCATCCCTACTTTGGGAGTTCATAGGCAATGGGCTCCATGAATGGGAAGTACGGGTATCAATCGAAAGCAATGGATCTTTTGAATAGTGATCTCCATTCACGTTATCAGTTTCAGGTGAAATTGCTCCTTTTTTTGATGGATCAGTTTTTAACTGCACAAGTTCAACACCAGTAGCAGTGGGATCTAAAATTCTAGCAAATTGATCAGATGATATCTTAGAAGATCCACTTTGTTTGGATAGCGATGCCTCTTGTGCTGCATGAACTCCTTTGTTTGTCTTAGAAATGACCAATATTTCAATCCTCTCATTTATAAACCTGCCGGAAAAATCGAAGGAAACTGAGATGAGACAGAGAGAGAATTTAGGACCGACAATGACTAGAAAATTAGGCAAAGATAAGGAATAACTACCTTGGACTAGCTAAATTTAAAACTGGTCTCATTACAGCACAAGCTAGAAGTTCACGAACTATATAGCGGAAGAAAGAGCACTGCAGATCTTTCTGCCTGAATGTGAAAGAAATGAGACCATCCATCACATGCTGCAAAACCTGGGAATAATGGAAGAGGTTACTATCTCCACAGTAGAAAAATTAAACAAAATCAGGGAATAAATGAGTAGCCCTTGCAGATGAAACCCATAGATTGGCCAAATTTCATCGATTCTGAAGATTAAGTATACATATATATATATATATATATATATATATAAACCTTGTGCTCTGCTTCTGCAGAAAATAAAGCAGGGTGCAATCTGTTCTCAGCAGCGAGGACACATCGCAGTTCATTGTCTCGCTGTTCAATATAAGGCAATCCAGACAGGTGCTTGTCAATCTTTGTTTGACTAGCTCGAAAAAGCTCCAAGTGGGCGGCAATGAGATTAATAAGATCCCTGTCATCCAAGAAAATTAGTTCCTGTGTAAATAGCCATGGAAGGAAAAAATGTGCCTAAATGGTGATTGAGGAAAGAAGAATAACCTCGTTAAAAGATTAATAAGATTTATATTTCTCATTCGACTAGAAATTTCCCCAAGAGCTCCATTCACTATGTGTATTAGTTCCTCTGGACCATCTTGATCAGGTGTTAATCGAGAGTACCACAGATCTGTCACAAACTCAGATACTAAATGTCTAGTGAAGTGATCAATTGCATTAGCAACAACTGGGGAATTAACTTTCATTTTCCAATCTGACTTTTCAAGAACTCTATTATATTCGGTATTCTTGTTTTGAGACACTGTATTTATTGAGGAAGGTTTGCTATTATATGTAGCAGCTTTCCTCCGCTTCTCATAATCTAGGGAGAAATAACGAAGGAGAATTATCAATGATACGGCAGCAGGCAAGTTTACCCAAACTGAGGAGCTTGTCACTGAAAAAGGAGAGAACTTATGATAAGTTGAAACTGTAAGCTAGAAAGCAACAAGCATTCACAACAAAAGTGATAATGAAATATATATATTTCAACAACCAACTGGCTAAAACAACAGACCAGACCAGACTATAAGAATTTGAAGCAGGTATGAGACTCTAAAATTCATTGGTTAGCTGCAAGTAAAGTTGATTCCAGGTCATAATAAATCCTTAATAAGCCACAATTGAGGCTTTAGTATGCACATAGGTGGTATGATATAGATCATTACTTCTGTGCTTCTAATAACAGGCTGCAAGACACAAGAACAGCCAGAAAGTGCTTTCAAGCAAGTATGAGAAAGCATTCGCATTTTTAGATGAAAGTGAAATCTCGTATGAAGCACCGAATCCTTTTACATGCGATAACTTGGTTGGTACAGCACTGCTAGATTAAATAGTACCTTCTAAGATATTACATTTCAATCCATAGAACATTGGCCTTAAAAGAACTCAATTAGTGAAATGACAATGTAACAGCGTTGCTAATACAACTTAATGAATCCAGATGGGGGTGCCTCCCTCCATTAAAAGATTTTAATCCACTGAACTGACGAGCAGAAACTTTTTTCTTTTCTTTTTTCAATGAGGAACTGCATAAGCATTAATAAAAGGTCTCTGCCTCTAGCTACTACAAGTAGTGACATTTCTTATAAATATGAGACCCTGGTGAATCAACAAAAGCAAAATTTAATCTGAACAAGCAACGCAACAAACAATGTCCTCAGGTCCCTGACCAAAAAAATTTTTCACGCTAAATGCTTTAAGTATTAAACTAAATATAAATTCTGTTTCTCAAACATTTTCAAAATTAACATCCCACATGCCAATTTGAAAATGCTGTTTAGCCAAAGTGACAAGTTTCAGGCCATAATTCAGCATAATGATTACAGAAAAAATAACCCATAAAGAAAGGTCTTTGGTTATGTTGGTGTTGATATGAGAGGAATCAGGAACCTATAGAAGCAAGGCAGCAGCAGAAAAAGAAACCATTTGAAGCCAAAGCAAACTCATTTTGAACTCAATGCAATCAAAAATAAATTTACAATCACGACTATATACCAATTCAACTAAAACCCACATACTTACACGACATGAGATAGGACAATCCAACAACACAAATAAGCAAAATCACAATCCTCTTCTTCCCTTCCTCCCATAGGTCCCGTGCAGTGACTTGGCTTCGCGAGATCATTTTCTCATTCACCAAAAGAGGAAACCTTTTTTATTCTTTCAAAATGAAAACCCGAAAAAAAGATATCAGCAAATCATAGAACCAATCTGAACATTTTTCTTAGCCGATCCAAATTGTGATCATTTTTTAAAACAGAACCCAGTGAATAAAAAGAAATGGGAGAAGAAATCGAAGAGTGGAAGAGGGAAAGCACGAAGAATCGGATAGGAAAAATGAGATTGACGAATGAAAATGGGAAAATTCCACACGAGGACAGTCAGGTTTGTGCTGTTGGGGAAGGGTGCGTGAGAGACTATTCCTTCTTCTTTCTCTATGTTTGTGTAAGAGTTCCTCTGTCAGTTCCTTTCTGAATCTTTTTTCCGAGTACGTTGGAATGTTTAATTTCTCTTCAAATACTATCAACTACTTGCTGATCTAATCTTTTTTTCTGATTTTTTTTTCATAAAGTTTTTTTCCTTTTTTTAAAAAAAAAATTGTGTATAATTGAACAAATACACATAATTGCATTCAGCTGTTCCACCAAATTATCATTTTATAAAATTAAAATAAATATTTATTATATATATTTTAACGTTTTTCTTTTCTTTAATATGAATAATATATTTAATATTTTAATTATAATAGCATAAAATAAAAAATGTATATTTTTATAAAATTAAAAAAATTAATTATTATTTGATAAAGGTGAAAATTGTAAAAAGTGATAAATTAATGAGATGGAGAAAAATAATCTATTTTTTATCGAATAAGAATTAAATAATTTAATAATGTGCAATAAAAAATTATTAATTATAAAAAATATATTAAACGATTATTTTTTAATAATAAAAATTAATTTTAATATATTAATTATTTCGAATTCAATCTCTTAAATTTTGTTTTCTTTTATAAAGAAAACTACTCCTTAACTCACTTAATCTTAAATATAATAAAAAGTTTTATAAATCAATCTATTGCATCAGTTAACCCTTCGTGCATTAATTATAGCCAACATTACGAAGTTGATGAAAAAAAAAATATTTAGGGCTCTTACGAAGTCGGTGAAGGCTTTTCCTTAATATCAAATTAGGTGGACACAAAAATATTTATATAGATAAAATGAACATAAAACTCAATGAATGTGAATACAAAATAAATTAAAATAGAAAAATTTGCGGAACTTAATTTACTGTAATTCAGCATAAATTTTATATTTACGAAAGAATATAAATAAAAATTCACTAATCAAATTAGAAAGTGATATAAATAGAGTACAATACCTAAACCTAATTACCTAAAAGAAAAACTCTCAAAATTACATTATGATCTTAAAATAAAAAAATTGCGTTTTCTATATATTGAGCTAATACCAAAATTCTCATCTTAACTTTGCCATCAAATTTGTCAACAGAATCACAGTTCTTAGCTTACAAGAATTGTAAAGAACTAAAATTTTTTATATAATAGAAATTATTTCGCTATGCTCTAAGGAATAATCAAATTTGTCCACAAAAAAAAATAAATAATCAAAATTCTGATTAAGAGAAAATTAAAATTCAAAATGAATTCAAAATTGCAAATATAATAATTTATATATATTAAAAAAATTAAAATAAAAATTTCACTCTCTCTTCTTTTATAAAAAATACAATTTTTAATAATGCTGATTGCTTATGGCATAATAGTTTTAAGCATTCCACTAAAAGGAGCTAAAAACGTATCCTACAAATGGAACGCTTAGTAGAATAATTGCAGTAATTGTCATTTAATACTTAGAAGTAAACTCTCATCAATAAATATTTTGTGTATTTATTAAGATTTTTTTTTTATGAGAGGGACAGTTTCTTTTTGCCTTCCAAAAATATTTAAAGTTTTTATAAAATTATATAAATTGGTTGGCGTGGGCCGACAAAAAAAAATTGCATAATTCTTTTATTATTATTATTTTTTTTTATAATTGTATCATCCAAAACAAAATAAAAATTAAATCTTAATTAATTAAAAAAATTAAATTATCAGCTGCAGAACTACACGAAATTCTTAATTTTTATCTTCATTAACAGGAAAACAAATTGACAACCACAAGTCCAAGCTGTTGACACCAAATTAGAGAGTGGATTGTGGGGTCTCCCTCAATTAAGCAATCGAATTATGCAATTTTTGTGATCGCTTTCCGCTCAATCTAAATGACAATGAGATAATTTAATAAAATATGTGCTATATCATATATTTTATATGCAATGATTTAATAACTTTTTCTCTAATATAAAGATTATTGATTATTAAATGTTTTCAATTATTTGAAATATAAAAATTGTTTATAAAACGTTGCTAGAATTGACATATCAAGTCATAAATAATTAATCTGAATGATATTAGTGATTAATAAACACTCGGTTTATGTATTTTCTTAACTGATCACAAGTTATGCATTGTATATTTTTTTTCCCATGAGACAAATTTAAGTAATTTACTTGAGTAAATAAATAATCATTCAAATAGTTGATTGCCAGCCAAATCATAAATTTGAGTCAATAAAATGAAAAATAAAACTCTATTTGCAGTTCATAAATATAAATTTGGAGAAAAAAAAGATAAAATATGAAGGAAATTGCGCACCTCTATAACAAAAATTCAGACTCCATTTCATTCCTTAAAACTAAAAAATTCTCATATTTGATCCATAAGTTTTTTATAAAATAAATTAATATGTGATCAGTTCAAATTGTTCGATGCTGATTCTAATAAATACAGAAGAGCTTTAATTTCGTAAGAGATTACTTTGATTCGAATTGAATTTTGATATTTTGATAATAAAAATTAATAATAAAATGTCTCTTAAAAATAGCAATAAATACTTTTTTTTTTAAAAAATAATTCAACGTTGGCACTATTAATTTATTGTTATTATTTTTTTTATGCACCCGATTTACGTAAATTTTTCTAACAGTAAGTGTAAACTATGCTCCAATGTCGGCGCATGTTGTCGTTATGTCTCTGTGTACGCTTCAATGTCTGCTCAAGTTGTCAATATGTCTCTGTGACTAATAATTCCATCCAGAACTCCAATTATCTGCCATGAACATAATTAATAGTTTTATTAGAAGATTACCTGTAAAGTATAAACATAACAAACTAGCAAAAATTTATATGCTGAAATCAGAATATAAAAAATACATTATTTAAGGAGAGTATGGTATTTTATGGGACAATTGATTGTGAAATTACCTGGCTCATGGGCGGTCGGCTCCATCGATTGTGTCGTACAGAGGCTGCAGCACAAGCAATCGGTCTAATCATTTCACTGGTCTCACAGTCTTCAAGTTCGTCAATTAGAGCAGAGTAGTCGCTGCTGTCCTCCAAAGCTGCCTTCAGCAGAGGCTTCGCCTAAACGTAGCACCGATTAATCTTAGAATTGTTGTTTCTATTCCTTAATTTTACCGTGGAAAATATGTTTTGCCTTTAAGAAGGTAGAAATTCTAAGATATTTATGCAAATAATTAATTATCTGAAATGGATCTTACTTTTGGTTCAAAATTATTGTCCAGAAGGATGTTTTATGATGTGACATCCGGTGTTAAAAAATAAATTTGATTTAAAAAAAAGATTGTTTAATGAAAGTTAAATTATTAATTACTAAATCCTAATAAAATTAGGCATATTAATTGATATAAGAATGACCTTAAGTTATTGTTAACAGCATATAGAAAAAAATTTGAATGTGTAAAGTGTGAGATGCAAGTTTAAAAAAAATTTAAGATGAATTTAATTATCTCTAATAAGCTAACACATAAGTAGTTTAATTACGTGTAATTTTTAATTAGAATTGTATTTTATTTATTTATTAATAAAATTTTTAGGTGATTGTTCAATTATCAAATTATTATTTTAGACATTTATAAATAATTTAATTGCCAGTATTTGATACCAAAGTCTAATTTCAAATTCGAGTGCAAAATTAAATCAAGATAACTTTAAGTTAAACAACTAGAGTCGAAGTTTAATAAGTGCAGTCACTTATTTTCAAATTCAATGGCAAAAATAATTTTGCGATACATAAACATTTGATGGAATTAAGTTTAAAAAGCAATGATTGGTGAAATTTTGGAGAAATGCCTAGTAGAGAAAGAATAACCAATGACTAAAGAATTACAACAATTTGTTCGTGATCGTTTGCTAAATGAGAAGGTTTTGTTTTTAATTTGTCAATCCGTTAAATTGTCGATCATTGAAAAAATATTTTATGCTAAAATAGCAAAAGAGGCAAGTAATATTTTCCTCAGAATATATGAAGAAACAGATCCAGTTAAATGAATGAGATTATAAGGTTTGAAAAGACAATATTAACTAATAGAATAAAGCAAAGATGAAAGTATTCATGATTACTTTTTGTAGATGAAAAAACTAATCAACGAGATAAAAAATAATGGTCAAGAAATAAATGAATTAGATATTATGGAGAAAATTATGTGCACGTTGACAAGTCGATTCGATTATTTTGTTACAGATATTGAAGAATCCAAAGATTTGAAAAGAATACTCTAAATGATTTACAAGCCTTGTTAGAGTCATGTAGGATGCGGATGAATGAAAAATCATCAAAAACAGTGGGGTAAGTCTTAAAAGCCCAAATGAATTTAAAAAAGGAGAAGGACAATGCTATAAGTAAAACAAATCACAATCAAAGAAGCCCAAACATTGTTTATGGAGTTAGACTTGTTAGTAGATTTATGGATTCACCGCGAAAATCTCATTAGCAAGCAGCAAAAAGAAATTTGGGAGTATTTTCTTGGTCTTCAAAGAAATAATAGGTAGTAGCCTTTCAATAGCTGAAGCAGAATATATAGCAACTACAAGTTGTGCGACTCAAGTAGTTTGGTTGCGAAGGATGCTTAATAAATTACGATAACAATAAGATGGTCCAACGATAATTTATTGTGATAATAAATCAGCAATTATCTTAATAAAAAATTCAGTATTTCATGGTCAAAATAAGCATATTGACATTAAATATCACTATATTTGAGATTTAGTGAAAAACAAAGAGATTGTAATCGAATATTGTGTATCAAAAAATCAAATGGCAGACATCTTTACAAAGTTACTTAAAGCTTATGCATTTTACAAGTTAAAAATACGCTTGTAATGATTCAATCAAGATGTTAAAAAATAAACTTGATTTAAAAAAAAAGAATTATTTAATGGAAGGCAGATTCTTAATTAATAAATTCTAATGGAATTAGGCACATTAATTAATATAAATATGGCATTAGGCCATTGTTGATAGCATATAGAAAAAACTTTGAATATATAAAGTATGAGGTACAAGTTTAAAAAAAATTGAGGGTGAATTTGATTAACTCCAATAAGCTAACACATAACAGATTTAGATTACGTCTCCTTTTTAGTGAGAATTATATTTTATTCATTTGTTAATAAAATTTTAGAGTATTTATCCAATTATCAAATTATTATTTTAGACAATTATAAATAATTTAATTGCTAATATTT
>CANXYI011591135.1:0-13835 GCA_948208565.1 Hura crepitans | reverse complement strand
ATGCTATGCAGCAAGAAAGTAATAGGATAGAGTTCCTCCTACAGGAGCACAACCAGCTTAGATAAGAGCAGAAGAGATCTCAACTGGTTTATAAAGAGCTCAAACTAGAAAATCAAAGATCAGTAGCCTACTTGGCTCAAGTGATTCCAGGTCTTCCTTTTGTCAATCCAAACAGCAACAGCCCTGGATTGTCCAGTGCTCTTGGTAAGGAAACCTTCACCCTTCGAACTTGTTATAACAGATCTGATAGGGGTTTATTGCCCACTCCAGTAGATAGGGATATCCCAGAACTCTTTTGGCATAATAGAACCTATTTGTCTAAGCTCTTACCAAGATGTGGATTGGCCATATTTGACGGAGTGAGTGCAGAAAGTACTTCCAGATCTATGAAGTACTACCTGAGAAGCAAGTAGAGCTAGCTAGCCTATTTCTCCAAGGAAAGGCTGAGTTCTGGTTCTTGAATTGGAGCCAAGGAAAGGAGCAGATCACATGGGTGGAATTTGCAGAAGCAATTAACAACTGGTTTAGAGAAAGCGGGGAAGATAATGTAGTAGAGGAATTACAGAAGTTGAGACAAACAACCACTGTAGAACAGTATCAACACCAGTTTGAACAGTTGAAACTTAAGATGGAAAAGAAATACCCACAGCATACAGAGAGTTATTACGTGGCCTTTTTTGTAGGAGGCTTAAAGGATGAAATAAGGAATTCAGTCAAAATGTTTAAACCTACTGATCTACACAAAGCAGTGGATCAAGCCAAACTTCAGGAACTCGATCTTTGAGCTTTCAAACCAAAACCTCAACCAAAAACATATAGCTCCAACATGACTTGGCCCTCAACCAGCAATTATTCAGCCAGCCCTCAAACCTTGGGCACCAATTTAAACCCTCCACCATTAACCAAACCCTTAAACAGTCCAACCACCAACAGAACCGACCCCAAACAGTCAACCATTGTTCCAAAGAAAAATAATGGCTAATGCTATAAGTGTGGGGACAGGTATTTTCCTGGGCACCAATGCAATACCAAGAAGCTAATGGCTATGCCAGCCCATGAAGAGGGTGGAGTTGAGGAGGAGGAATGACAGGATGTCTGGAGGGTGAGGATGTGGAGGATAACACAGAAACAGAGCACATATCACTGTCTTTGAATGCTGTAGAAGGTAGTATCAGTGATAATACCATCAAACTAAAGGGTCAGATGGGAGGAAAAGCAATTATGATCCTTATAGACAGTGTTAGCACCCATAGCTTTGTGGACACTGGTCTGGCAAAGGATCTTAAGCTCCCATTGACACAAGTTGCTCCTGTTAATATTAATGTAGCAGATTGAAGGAAGAGCAAAGTTCAGGATAAGTGTAATAAATGCAGTTGGCGGGGAAGTAAATTTGAGTTTGATATGAGAGCTTTGGCATTGGGAGATTATGATATGATCCTAGGTGTTGACTTTTCACATTTAACTTCTCTACTACTAGGCTGATTGTCCAATGGAATGGGAAGAAGTTGGAGTTACAAGGGATGACAGAGACAGCTTCCCCGAAGATGATGAATACAAAGTCGCCTAACAAGGTTTTGGAGCATGGATGGAGGGGTTCACAGCTAAGTTCTTCATACTTACTTTGTCTTACACCCAGTTACAACCAAAACAAAAGACAACACTAGAACCTATTCGGCAACTTCTATGCATATCCTGATATTTTCCAAACTCCAACCTCATTACCACCCAAGAAAATCCATGACCATAGTATTCCTCTGAAACCAAACACTGAGCCAGTCAATATAAGGCCCTACAGATATTCACACCAGCAAAAAAATGAGATAGAAAGGTTGGTGCAAGAGATGCTAGCCAACTCTATCATTCAACCTAGCAGCAGTCCCTATGCATCACTAGTCTTGCTAGTTAAGGAGGACGAAAGTTGGAGGTTTTCTGTTGATTATAGGAAACTAAACTAGCAGACTGTTAAAGATAAATTTCCCATACCCTTGATAGAAGATCTCTTGGATGAGTTAAAGGGCACAGTTATTTTTTCCAAGATTGATCTCAGATTTGGATACCATCAAATCAGAATGCAACAAGCTGATGTCTACAAGACTGCCTTCAAAACTCATGCTGGTCACTATGAATTTTTGGTCATGGCCTTTGGACTGACAAATCCTCCAACCACATTTTAAGCCCTAATGAATGATGTCTTCCAACCCTATTTGAGGAAGTTCGTCCTAGTATTTTTTGATGACATATTGATCTACAGTCCATCACTAGAGGCACATCTGCAGCATTTACAGATTGTTTTAGACACATTGCAACAACATCAACTTTGGCCAAGGAATCAAAATGTCAGTTTGGTCAAGACAATGTTATTTATTTGGGGCATGTTATATCTGCAGCTAGAGTTGCAAAAGACCCTGCCAAGGTGGAAGCCATGGTGACTTGGCCCATTCCTAAGCAACTTAAGGGACTTGGGGGTTTCCTTGAGCTAACTGGGTACTATAGGAGGTCCATTAAAGGGTATGGCACGATTAGCAAGCCTCTTACAGACCTACTTAAAAAAGATCAATTCTATTGGAATGCAACAGCACAGGAGTCTTTTGATAAATTGAAGGCCTTGACAACTCAAGCTCCCATATTAGCCTTACTAGATTTTTCCTAGCCCTTCTTGCCGGAATGTGATGCCAACAATTCAGGCATTGGAGCTGTACTAATTCAGGATCGAAGGCCTATTTCATTTATATCCAAGCCCCTAGGGCCTAGAAGTCAGCGGTTTCCTGCTTATGAAAGGGAGCTATTGGCCATAACTTTTACAGTAACTAAATGGTAGACACTATTTTGAGTCAGGTTCCTTCATAATTAAAACTGACCATGAAAGCATCAGACATTTGCTGGATCAGAGGCTACATAACTACGTCTAGATGAGAGGTATCAGTAAACTGTTGGGGATAGACTATATCATCCAATACAAAAAGGGTAGCGACAATAAGGTGGCAGATGCACTCTCTAGAAGGTTTGGATCTGCAGGATCCTTTCAAATGCTGGCAGTCAGTAATTTTTCTCCTAGTTGGGTACTAGAAATTGTAGAATAATATGCTGGGGACAATTCAGGGGTTGCTCATCAGTCTACACATCAAGCCTACCTCCTTTCCCCATCATACACTATCAGGGGGATAGATACAAAGGAAGGATTTATGGGGGAGCGACCACCAATTTACGATAGCAGCTGCTGGCTTTATGCTATGAGTCTCCTATTGGGGGGCATTTTGGTATAAAAGGAACACTAAAACGATTACAGCAATCCTTTTACCAGCCTAGTATGCAAAGGTCCATTATAGAATTAGTTGGTCCATGTGATGTTTGTCAGAGGTGCAAAACAGGATCACTTCCTTATCCTGGGTTATTACAGCCATTGCAAGTACCAACAGCTGCTTGGATGGATTTGACCATGGATTTCATAGAGAAACTTCCTAAGTCATGGGGGTATGACACTGTCTTGGTGGTGGTTGAGAAGTTCTCTAAAATGGGCCATTTTATCCCTCTCAATCACCCTTTTACAGCAGCCACTGTAGCTAAAGCCTCCTTGGATCAAGTTTTCAGACTGCATGACATGACTAGCTCTATTACAACTAGTAGGGACAAGCTGTTTACTGGAGCCTTTTGGCAGGAATTAATGAAGTTACTTGGAGTTAAACTACAGTTTTCCACTGCATACCACCCCCAGACAGATGGGCAAACAGAGAGACTCAACCGATGTCTGGAATCCTACTTGAGATGTGTGAGCTTCCATAATCCTTAGACCTGGACCAGATGGTTAACCTAGCACAATTTTGGTATAATTCCTCTCATCACAGTGCCATTAATATGAGCCCCCTTCCCGGCAGCATACGGTACTCCTCCTAGACTACCAGTCCTTCCTTTTGTCAGTACTCCTGTAGCAGCAGTGGAAGAGTTACTGCAAGAGAGGGAATCTATGAATTCCTACTTGAAGGACCAGTTGGCTATTTCAAAAAATAGAATGAAACAAGATGTTGATCAGCACAAAACTCCCAGAGAATTTGCTATTGGGGACATGGTTTATCTGAAAATTCAGCCCTATAGGCAATTAACCCTGGCTGTGAGGAAGTCAATCAAACTCAGTGCTTAGTATTATGTTCCACTTCTAGTGGCGGAGAAGATTGGGCAGTGGCATACAAGCTTCAAGTACCAGAGGGTTGTCAGATTCATCCTGTTTTCCATTTATCTTTGCTCAAGAAAAAGAAAGGTGATCATGCCATATCCTCTCCTACACTGCCACCCTTTCAAGATGGAGAGTTTTTGATTGAGCCAGAAAGGATTTTGAATTCTAGAACTTTTTTGGTGCGAACTAATCATATTTCTCAACTGTTGGTCAAATGGAAAAACTTACCTTTTGTGGATGCCACGTGGGAAGACAGTAATTATATGCAACAGCAGTTTACAAAGTTTTTTCATTCTTGGGGACAAGACTGCAGTTAAGGAGGGAGTATTGTTGTGTATAAATGTATGGCTAAAAAGGGAGAGAATTAAGTTAGTTAATTTGCACAGAATGGGTAATATATAGTTAGTTATTACAGCAGTAAAATAGATAGCATACTGTCAAGAACATTCTCCTTTTCGCTTGTAGTACACCTCAGCTGAGAGAATGTTTCCCTATACGTAACCAACCACATGATTGAGGGGGGACCATCTGAATGAATACAAAAATTATTCTCTCACATTTTCTCTCTCTCTCTCTCTCTATTCACTCATTTCTCCTTCTCTGTTTCTCCTTTAATTTCTCCTTCCAAATTCCTAGATTTAATCCTATTAGAAATTACCCTAACAAAAAGTAAGTCAGTATTCCAGCATCAACACCATTTTTTACCGATTGTGTCTGGAAGAGTGCTATGGCCAAATGTTTAGGGTCACCACGAATTTTAGGGTTAATAAGTGTTGTAATAATTCGAGGGAATAAAGAACAGAATATGGTACATGAGCTGGCAGATGATGAGTTGGTAGAAAATGAGCCATAAACAAGATAGTACTCTCAAAGTGTAGCAGAAATTAAGTTAGTTATCTTGACTTGTAATGGAATAACAGTTAGTTATTCCCTCCGTCCCACTTTAAGTGTCCCATTTGAGGATTTTTTGTCCCATTCTAAGTGTCCATCTCGGAATTTAAGAGAATATTTAATAAAAAGTGGACAATTTTGCCTATATTTATTATATTTCTCATATATTTTATATAGTATTGACCTTGTAGAAAATTAAATATAGTTTTTGGGATTAAAAAAGCGCAATGTAATAAATCGCTAGAGTATTTTTATAAAATTATGATTTCCAATCATTTCCTTAATTCCCATGCTAAGCTCGAATGAGACACTTAAAAGTGGGATGGAGGGAGTTGTTAGTAGGAGAGTTGAGAATTAGAATTGGTGGGAAGAGATTAGTGAGCTGGCAGGTGTCAGTCATAGTGCCAGCAGCACACGGAGGGTGTAGATATAATTAGCTGATTCAACAATTGTTGAGGCATTAATTTCAGTGAATAAAAACTTTTCTTTCTCTCCCCTTTTCTACCTCCTTCTCCCTCTCAGAGTAGAGTCTTCATTTACAGCTGCTGAGTTGTAACAGCATTTCAATTTACAAGATTTGAAGTTGGAATTATTTTTATGTTGTAAGACAGGCAATTTAGAGGAAGAAGGGGAAAAAAATCATGGAAGCCACATTCTAGAGGAATGTAAAGGTTGTTTCTTTGGGCGGATACAAACACTTGAAATAACTCAAAGAAACAGAATTTTGAGAAATTCAAGCACAAAGAAAAAGAATCAATTGTTTCTCAATCCCTTTGTGGCCTACACTAATTGCCCACAATCAGCAAGTAAGGCCAACTTCAGGTTCAGCCATGATCTCCAGAACAAAGCTACAAGAAACAATAAAGTTACCACTTAATCTGGTACAGTGGACCAATTTTGGAGCAATAGAACCATGCTTAACTATGAGAACATCTATTTCCTGGTAGTTGCCAACTTGCCTAGAGAAGAGAGATGGCGCGGTGTGTGCAGGGGATTGTTATTAAAGTCGAGGACCTTTAATTTCCGCAATAGTGGTTTCCAGTCCACCTCACCTTGAGCATATATGAGAAAGGTCTTCAATTTTAGAATAACAAATTAGATTTTTTCTATCCCTCTTTTTCTCAATCCCTTTCAATCGTTCTCTCTAATTTTCCTTTCCTTTCTCACTTCCTCACCATCTTATACACAAATCAGGCAATCACAATTCATCCCACAACTTAGAAGGCCAATCTTTTGTACTGTTCATGTATCAAAACTGAAGCAACTATACCAAAACCATAGCTTATTACTGGCAGATAGCTCTGCACCTGGTGAACACTTAATCTGTATTAACAAAATCAAGGACTCATATATACACCCAAAATTACATCCACAAAGCTAAGGTAAGCTAAAATCAGACATTCTTCTAAAATCAACATATAAACATGAGGAAGCAGATATAAACAGCATACCTGATATGGAGGCTGAAAATGACTTGGAAGAGGTGGCTGCCCTAATGGAAAACAAGGTCCCATGCTCCCTTGGGGTTTATTGGCAGACTAAAAAGTTTAAAAAGAATAAAGTTATTTAAAAAGGTTGCACATGTTGCCATAAAAATTGTCTTCATCAAGAATCTTCAGCTTACATGAAACATGGATTGTGATGGATGTTGAGGAGCTCCACTGTGCTGGAAACCCACATTGTGCCCCATTTGTGGACCATATTGATGATGGAAACTTGGGGCAGAAGGCAGTCTAGGTTGTGGTGGCATTGGTGGTTGCAATGGAAGATGAGGAACTCCGGTTGTCTGTAATGGCTGTTGCAACTGAGTAGAGACAGTGGGCATTTGTGGTTGATGAAGGGTAGATGGCTGCGAAGCAGAATGAAGAGGAGGTGGAGGTGTGCTTAGAAGTTGAGACGATTGCTGAACAGGCATTGGTGTCACTTGTGGATTCAGGTGTCCCTTTGGCTGTTGTGGTGCCTGTAGGGGATGTGTAGGCATAGGTTGAGACTGAAGACTTGATGGATGAGCTGAAGTAGCAGGCATTGAAATTGAAGGTTGATTCTGATGTTGCTTTCTGACTGGAGGTTGGATCTGAGATGCAACTGCTTGTTCTTGTAAAACAACATGTCCAGGTAATGGGTGTGTAGCCTGAACATTTGATGGCTGAGATGGTTGTGAGGATTGTTGAGGTTGGTGCGGGGCTGCAGGCTGGATATTTGGAATCTGGACGAAAACAGATGTTCACTGTATGATTATATGCAAATTCACCAATGTAAAGCTAGAAAGGCATATTTCTTGAAGAATAAGAGCATACCACTTGAGGGGGCTGCACCATTCCAAGCATGATTTGTGCCTGCTTGACCAACATAAATCGAGTACCATCTAGTGAGTAAGCAAAGAAGAAAATGCAAGACCAGATAAGCTACTTAAACCTTAGCACCATAAAGGCTTGCTTGAGGCAATTTTAAAGGTTAAAGACTGAAGCTCAAACTGATAGGCTTGAGATGCTAAAAGCTGGAAAATCATTATCTGGCAAAATGGAGAACATTATTAACCAAATGATGCAGCCACATTAAGTTTCGTAGTCTAGCTAGGATTCCTAGAAAAACTAGGATTTGTAACCACATTTTAGTCTTATTTCTTTTCCAGAATTTTACTTTTTTAGTTCCTATTTTTTCCAAATTACTATTTAGTGAAGTATTCCATCTTTCCTTCTAGAACTAGCATTTATCTTAACTAGTATAAATAGCACAGCTTTATTCAATTTATATATCATTTTTTTTTCAATTCAGGATTATAATTCAAAGGTTTCTTTGAACATAATTATCTTAATTGTTCCAACTTCACTCAATCCTATTCTAGCCCTAATTGTTGATCTAATTACCCCAAACTCTTCCGATGCGTCATCAAACACTGATGAATCTTAAACTTAGTAAGATTTACAATTCACACGCACACAAATACATATACCCTTGGCATAATTTTAAAGATACATGCTAGCCCTTCGCACCCTACAAACACAATCCAAAAGAAAATATAGCTCCCTTATCACCTGGCCAGTACCAACAACCAATGAAAAGACGGATAATAGCTTTCTATAATTCTCATATATTTTCCAATGAAGCATAATCAAACCCCAGTTAAGCTTCCACCAAACTTTTTCCTGTATAGTATCTAAATATGACAATAAATTGCAACATTTCAGATTGATGGGCACAAGTACCACATCTTATGGAGACCAATTCATATGAAGCTTTGCATCTTTTAATTTGAGAAAAATATATTTTACAGACTGTTACATCAAATTTCCATTTAAGTGCCAGACCAAACCGTGACATAAGTGACCATATTAGAAATAAAATAAAACTTGGTGATTTTTCTGCAACAGTTTAAGGTTAGCTACAATCTGAAATAGGTGTTAATTAAGCTTATTCAAGAAAGCTATCTTCAACACATCCACTCCCCTTCGTCCAATGGTTTAAAAATCCCACGCAGTAAAGTAGTTAGCAAAATCTCATCGATCACGTAAAGCAGAACAAATCTCATCTGTTATCAGATAAACAATTATCGATAAGCAATTGAACTAATCCGTTCTCCATTTTGACGTTGAAAGAGTCCACTTTTCCTATTGAATTAAAGAAAACAAAACCCTAATTTCGCCTTATTTCATGACAGCAATAAAACATCAAATTCAAAGAATAACAATATCAATTCCGAAGGGTAAAAATAATACCACCAACAATTAATAACTTTCTGCTATTTGGAAAATAGAATACGACCATAAGCATTTCAATTTTTCAAAATTAAGAGAGAATGAGAGAAAGAAATTTAAGTAAAGAAACCTGGAAAAGAGCCTTGGTTAACAAAGGGTTCTGGATTAGTATTTCCCTCGCCTGTTGCTTGTTCTGATCAATTAACGTCTGTAATGAGAAGAAAACAGATGCACACGAAGGGATTAGAAGTGGTTTTGGAGGGGAAAAAAAAACGTGGTGTTTGGAGGATAAGAAAATTTAGGGAGGAAAAACGGTAAATAAAATATGTACCTTCATCTGTGACATGATGTCGTAGAGCTGATTCTTAGTCATTCCGGCCAGATTCTCCGTTAACCCATCGCCAGCGGTAGTTTTCCCCGACATTGCTTTTCGGAGAGAGGTAAGAAAGAGTATAGCGCACTCTCTGCCTTAAGGTTTAAAACCACAGGACGCAGCCCCAGAGCTCCAGCTTTCGCCTGCTGACCGCTGTTTTTTCAATTAAATATTTGATGTATAATTATCAAAAAAGAAAAAAAAAAAAAGAAAAATGGATGATAATAAATTTCATAAACTACTCATCAAATTGTTACTTTTAAAAAATTATTTTTTTTATCAAAATTTCATTTTAGAAAATAAAAAAAATATATTACGTGTATTTCAATTTTACTCTTCTAACTGAGTAAAACAGAGTATTTTAATCTCATTTCAATATTATCTTTTTATAAAATTATAAAAATTTAATAATTATTTTAATATTGATAAAATGTATAAATAGTAACAAACTGATGAGATGAATGAGGTGATGATTTGATAGTAGTTATTAAAATTTACGTGAAAGTTTGCACGTAGGGTATAAAAAAATGACTAGAGAAAAATAGTCGGAAATTATTTTATAGTAATATAAGAAGTCGCCAATGCCTTTGCAGAAAGGTTTCAGCATTTGAGGTTCAAAAATAATTTTAATACTCTTTCGTTCTCTAATCGTGGATAAAACTTTCCACTTAATAAGCGAGTATGTCAAGGCCCAACTTTCGATCCAATATTATGTACGGATAAAAATGAAATTAAAAGAAAAAGTACGGAATGGATAAAGCATATAGATCGAGTAATGTTGATTAGTGTGAACAATTAAGCAAAAAAATACTTGAGGGATATAAATATAATTTTCAAGAATGGGCAAGAGTAAAATTGAAAATTCGCATATGATGGTAAATGGATAGGAGAGGAACATGGAAAGTGTTAAGGGATAAGGATTGGGCATAGGAGGAGTGAAAAAACATGAAAAACGAGGTTCAAGACATAGTGCTGTGAACAGTACTATTTGGGCTTAAATGGAGCTGGCCAAACCAAATGAAAGGACAAATTGTAAGAAATATTTTGGTGTAATTTGAGGTGAAAATAAGATTTTTTATATGGTAAAAATTCGAAAGCAAAGTTTGGGATCCGATCTAAAATGAATAGTAAATTACTCAGAGCCGTATCAAAAATTCAGCAAATTTAACTAGATTGACCCAAAGCTAAAGACTCTAATGCTCAAAAATTCTAAGAAATCTAAAAATCATAGAGTTTGATTTTTTTTAATATTGGAACAGTTAAAAATAAATTGTGAAAAAATAATAACAAATAAGGAAATAAAGAATAAATAAAAAGAAAAAATATATAAGGATTTTTGTAGGGATTATTTTTGACCATTGGGTTGAATAGTTCCTAATTTAATCTTAGCTTTACAAGTCATTAAATATGATGACAAAAATCTACCACATAATTATGGAGATAATTAACGAATAAAAGATTTTTTATTTGATTTTGTGTAAGGATTTATTTCAACCCTTGGATTGCATAATAGCAAGTAAATCTAAACCATCCAAATGTCATAAAAATAAGTAACAATATATATTTATGACATAAAAATTAATTTGATATTTTTAGACATAATTAATCCTAGCCATTGAATTTAATTATTCAAATAAATCTATACCATCCAATGTTAAATATAAATAAGATTTTTATTCAATTAAAAAGAGAGAGAAAAGATGTGCACAAAAACTCATCTCCTTCATCCTCTTCTTATAGACATAATTCGTCCCCTTCATCATTTTTAAATTCCTTTCTTTAATTGATTAAACTATCCACCAATTTTTTTTTACCTAAATGATAATTTCTCCCAAGTAACACATGAACCCTCACCCAATTTTATGAAAGCTCGAGATTGTAAAAGAAAGAAATTGAAGGAGCACATGAGGATTAAGAGGCGAGTTGGTTGTTTAGTGAATTTAAAGAATTCTAAATAGACAAAGTTAGTTCATTTTTGTATAGTTATCAAATTGATTGGATGATTTCAGTTAATTTTATTTTTTGATGGAATTTTTATGAGGAACAATTATTATGGAAGTGAAAGGGGTGAGAATGGGTGATGTTGAAATACATAGGAGATGGTTTTTATGTGGAGCAAAGTTTATTGAGGTAAGAATACCTCATTGAAAATTTTTGTTCTAGTATATGTTTAGATTATGAAATTTAGAATTTATTAAGTTGTTAATTAATAACTATTAGGAACTTAAAGACTTAAGAAATTTGATAACATTTACATGATAAAGAATATAACATAGGTAAAAATAAATTAGAAATGTAAAGCTTGAGAATCTCAGTGTTATGAATAGTGCTTTTGGGGATGTGAATAGTGTTCTCGAGATCCAAGATACACTAAAGTGATTGGATGGAAGTATTAATCATAATATAATTTTGGACAAAATTTGGAATGAAATTGAAGTCATTAAAATGGTTAAAAACAAGAGTTAAGATTTTACGGCAGTGTAATGTGAATAGCAACTTAGTTTTAGTTAAGCCGTAAAATATTTTATTTTTGCTCAAATTGACTCAGGATTGATAAAATTTGATATTTAAATATTTCAAATAGTTTATGGGCATTGAAATTAAAATTTTTGGATATTGGAAAGTATTTTATAAAAATCAAGTAAAGATAAAAGTATCATTTTTTATCGATTTTTCTTGGTTTTCGAGTGTGAATTTTTTTAGGCTTTTGGGTTATGTTTTAAAAGTTTATATGGGGTCGTTAGACGTGTTAATTAAGACTTTAATTGACAAGATGAATTAATTAAAAGAGAATGGACATAAGGGGGAATAATATGAGCCATTGGATAAAGACGGGTGATCATGGCCCTTGGATTGGAGGATTATACATATATGGTTGAAGTTTTCATTTGAGTTGGTCAAAGGATGAATAGTCTCTTTCTTCTCCACCCAAACCTGACGACACTGTTATTCTTCCTCTCCACCATTTCTTATTCTCTCTTCAATCTAAGGCCAAAGACACATTTTTAAACCCTAAATCAAACCCTCCAAAGCTTAATTACACCCTCAATTGTTGTAAAGCAAATTTTAGATGGGAGATTTTTACCTATGGAAGAGAGAGTGAATAGTGACTCGAAATTGAAGGGGTGAGTTTTCTTGTGTTCTTTTATTTTTCTAAGGTCCTATAGGTTGCCTAAGAACATGGTTTTAAAGTTGGATTTGAGTTTGTAAATCTATTGGGTTTTATATTGAATTTTTACTAGTATGCCTATATTATGTTATGTAGATAAAGTGGACCAAAGTGGAGGAAAGGGAAAAGAGAAGGTGTGATCAACCCTTAAAAGTGTTTTGAACTCATTTTGGTAAGTGTTATTAAGCTAATATATATGTGTGTATGAAACCCTAGCCTAAAGTGTGTATGCGTGTGATAGAAATTAATGCTTGTGTATGTAAGTGATGTAACATGGCTTTTAATGGTATATGTATAATACGAAATGTATGATGTGTTATGTTTAGCATGCTATGGCTGAATGGTACATGATAAAGACCTTGATGTGGTTTTGGCCATAAGGCTACATCTGTGTGTGTGGAAGTGAAAATGATGTAACTTAGTATTATGAGATGTTAGATATGCTTATATTGGTATTAGAATTGAAATTTTGATCACTATATGTATATATTAGTGGTTGGATGAAAGTCTCCAAAGAAGGTTTTGATGTATTATAGTTAAAATGGGTGATAAAATATGTATTCTTATGACACCCCCTACCGGACTCCCGAAAAAACTCGACAGGCGATGCACTTCCTACCAGGTCACCTATCCTGAAATTACTCCAAGTTTGCATTCTTTAACACTTAAAGACTATTTTATAACTTTGTCAGATATTGCTTAACTGATCTATCTATCCCTTCAACATTCTTCCTTATGGTATAACAGACCCAGAAAAACCATTGACAGACACTCAGCATGTTACAAAAAATTGGGTAGCACAATTGTTACTTGGGTGACATCCTGAAATTTTTTTCACTTGTAAAAGCACTTCTAATATCATTATTGTCAATCTACCTCCTTCTGGTCCCCTCAGTAACCTCATTAGATATCAACATATACTCACAAATCACACAGGGCTTTAGGCCCACAATCATCAGAAAACCACAAAAAAAAAAACCATTTAGATAAACAACCTGTTTATATACATCACACCTACTCTTTATATATATAGACATTAGCAGCTTCTAAGCATGCTAAACCCATAACCTACAGTGTTTACATAAGTGCTTACTAATATAACAAAAAGGACATCTATGTACCCTTCACTGTCTGTGCTGCTACACTGCACGATCTCCGAGGCTGGATTGTTTACCTTTACAACCTGTGCACCAAAACACTGGTATGCTGAGTATAAAACTTAGAGGTGAATCTAATACATTAAAACAAGTCATATGCAGGCACTCAAATGTAATAGCAGGCTATAAGTGTATAAATGCAATGCAAAAATTAAATTCATGCAAGTGACATTAATTCTAATTAATCAGTCTCTCAATTCATTTAATTAAAATTTTGCCACTGTGGAAATTTTCAGTCAATTTAATAATTTAGTAATTGGACATCAATCAGGTTTGTACATTAATTTAATTTAATTTAATAGGTCAGACTAGATAGACTACACTTAAAGACACTAGTCTAAGAGGGAATTGAAAAGTTGTGCAGTGGCCCACATTTTGGACC
>CANXYI011591038.1:0-13131 GCA_948208565.1 Hura crepitans | reverse complement strand
GAGTTAAGTTTATACATAACTTAATTTAATGACACTGAGGCTTATCAATTATTCTTGTACCTATAGTTTAGATGAGTGCACCATGAGAAAAAGAGGAAGGATAAGCTTTTATGTCCGTGGAATAAGAGTCCGATAGGATGGCCTTTATGTTTGAGAGTGCTGTAAGGCAAGCATCATCGGTAGCTCAAGTTCTGCTAATATTTTTACAAGAGATGCTATAGCTATTGAGATAGGCTATAGCTACTCCATCTCTTACACCACAGTAGCAAGATGTCTCTTAGCTCTCTAAAAGACTTACTTGGTGAGAGTTAAGAGAATGAGAGCTAAAGATTTTAAGGGAAAAGGTAAAGTGGATCCTAGAATGGTCGAGTATTGGCTAGACTGTATAGAAAAGATAATGAAGCAAATGTGCTATACACCTACAGAGAAAGTGATATGTGCCACCTCTTTAATTTAAAAAGAAGCCTCTAAATAGCAGGATGACTTGACAAAGTATAAGATAAAATATGAGCTAACCTAGGACTTTTCTTAGAAGAGTTTTACAAGAAGTACATTCTTAAGGATTATTAGGATGATAGAAGGTAGCAGTTTATAGATCTTAGGCAGGAGCAGAAATCTATAGGGGAGTATGAGAAGGATTTCTTTATGCTTAGTTGCTATGCTAATAACACTATTTCCACAGAAGCTATAAGTGCAAACGGTTTGAAAAAGGGTTACATGTTGAGATTAAGTCTTAAGTGTTTTCTATGAAGATTAGGGACTTTACTTGCTTTATTGCAGTATGTCACTCTATAGAGGGAATGCAGAAGGAGAAGTAAGAATACTATCAGAAGAAGAGATCTTTTGGACTTGGAGCATTTAGTTTTCCACCTCAGTTAGGCAAAAGGTTTTGAGGTAATCAGTTTGGGACACCACAATAATCTCAAAAGTAAGGTCAATCTTAGAAGGCAACCTAGGAACACCAGAATAAGGGTAAAACTATACAGTAGTCACAAGCAGCTAGCACACCTAGTTCCATAGCTAGAGGTAGCCAAATTCCTTAGTGTCTAACATGCCATAAGAGACATAAAATGGAATGTTAGTAGAAGAAGTTAGGAACATGCTTTGAGTGTGGCTCACTAGATTATTACCATAAGGACTACCTTAAGAGAATGGAAGGTAGACATAAATATGCATAAGTTTCCATTTGAGGCTAGAAGAGAGACCAAGGAGATAAGCCAGAAGGAGCTCAAAGAGATAGAGCAAAGTCTAGAGTTGAGCATAAAGCTTATGCCTTATAGTATGCCATTAAGGCATGAGAGGAAGTAGATGAGCCGGACGTCATAGCTAGTACATTCTATCTCTTTGACTCACCTATTTTAGCTTTGATTGATCCAAAGTCTACACATTCATATGTTTGCACATCATGAGCACAAGACTAGGGGTTAGAGTAAGAACTTATAGACCTAGAGATTTTGGTTAGTAATCCTTTAAGTCAGTATGTCACAGTAAACAAGGTTTACAAGAAGTGTCCATTGATAGTATAAGGACATCAATTTTTGGTTGATCTCATCGAACTACCATTGGATGAGTTTGATCAAATATTAGGCATGATTAGCTATCCAAGTATTAGGCAATAGTAGATTATAAGACAAAGAGGTTGATAATCAATGATGAAGATGGGGCTGAGATTACAATAGTGGGTGAGAGGATATACTTTCTGTTTAATGTGATCTTAGCAGTGACAACAAAGCATCTATTGAAGAAGGGTTGTCAAGCCTTCTTAGCTTATATGATTGATACTCAAAGTGGGGAGTTAGATGCTAGAAAAATACTCGTGATGTTAGAATTTGTGGATTTATTTCTAAAAGAGTTGCCTAGTTTGCCTCTAGAATAGGAACTCAAGTTTAGTATAGAGGTTTTACCTAGCACTACTCCAGTATCAATAGCTCCGTATAGAATGGCTCCAGTAAAGTTAAAAGAGTTAAAGATCTAGCCTTAATAGGTACTTCATAAGGGTTTTATTAGGTCTAGTGTTTCACCTTAGGGAGTACTAGTGCTGTTTGTGAATAAGAAGGATGGTACCTTTTAGATGTGTGTGGATTACCGCCAGCTAAATAAAGTGACCATAAAAAACAAGTATTTATTACCACATATTAATGACCTTTTTGATTAGCTTAAGGGTGTAGGAGTGTTCTCTAACATTGATTTGAGGTCTGGTTATTATCAATTAAGAGTAAAAGAGTCTGATGTGGCAAAGACAACATTTAGATAAGATATGGCCATTATGAACTTTTAGTAATGCCATTTAGGCTTACCAATGCTCCTATGGCCTTTATGGATCTAATGAACATAGTTTTTATATAGTATCTTAATTATTTTATAGTTGTCTTCATTGATGACTTCTCATTTTATTCTAAAAGCAAAGAGGATCATAATCAACATATGAGGATAGTTCTATAGATCTTGAGAGAAAAAAAGCTCTATGTCAAACTAAATAAGTGTGAATTTTGGCTTAGTGAGGTGTCTTTTCTTAGGCACATTGCTTCTGCAGAAGGGTTTTAGTAATATAAAAGTGAGTATGAAATGGATGCCATTTAGGAACACCATAGAGATTTAGATTTTCCTTGGATTGGCTAGTTATTACAGATGGTTTGTGAAGAGATTTTCCTTAATAGCTACACTTATGACTCGTTTATTATGGAAAGTTGTCAAGCTTTTCTAGGATGATAGATGTTAAAAGAACTTTGACAAATTTAAGGCAATTTTAATGGAAGCACCGATTTTAGTTCAGCCGATTTTTAAGAACTTTATCATTTATAGTGATGCTTCACATAATATGTTAAGTTGTGTTCTGATATAACAAGGCAAGGTGGTTGCCTATGTTTCTAGGTAGTTGAAGCCACATAAAAAGAACTACCTACTTATGATTTAGTGTCACAACCCCTGTCACCCACTTATAGATATTATCCGCTTTAGGCCACTGCCCTTCACAGTTTTGTTCTTAGGAAAAGGGAAGGACTTCCCAAGTGGTCACCGATCTTAGTACTACTCTAGTCTAAACACATTTAACTTCGGAGTTCTAATGGGATCTAAACCACCCTTTTACCCAAAATACATCTACAAGGGCCTTTACCATCTTCCCTCTATTCCGATATGGGATAGGTTTCCTATCCTCCTAAGCATGGATAGGTTTCCTATCTACCTAAGCATGGTCCTCCCCACTTTAGGACATAGTGTCCTCATTGTCATACCCGTACTAAGGAGGGTCATGCTCTGATACCAACTATCACGACCCCTGTCACCCGCTTGCAAATATTGTTCACTTTGGGCCACTGCCCTTCACAGTTTTGTTCTTAGGCAAAGGGAAGGACTTCCCAAGTGGTCACCTATCTTGGTACTACTCTGGTCCAAACATATTTAACTTCGAAGTTCTAATGGGATTCGAATCACCCTTTTACCCGAAATGCGTCTACAAGGGATATTAAGCTCTTACTTATAAGGCCTTTACCATCTTCCCTCTATTCCAATATGGGATAGGTTTCATTGTAGACGTGTTTTGGGTAAAAGGGTGGTTTGGATCCTATCAAAACTCTAAAGTTAAATGTGTTTGGACTAGAGTAGTACCAAGATGGGTGACCACTTGGAAAGTCCTTCCCTTTGCCCAAGAACAAAACCGTGAAGGGCAGTGGCCCAAAGCAGACAATAACTACAAGCGGGTGATAAGGCTCGTGATAGTTGGTATCAGAGCATGACCCTCCTTAGTATGGGTATGATAGCGAGGATGCTATGTCCTAAGGTGGGGAGGACCATGCTTAGGCGGATAGAAAACCTATCCCATATTGGAATGGAGGGAAGATGGTATAGAGCTGGCAGCAATAGTATTTGTATTAAAGATATAGAGACATTATCTCTATGGTGAGAAGTGTTACATATACATGAATCACAAGAATCTGAAGTATCTTCCAACACAACAAGACTTGAACTTGAGGTAGAGATGATGGATGGAGTTGATAAAGGACTATGACTATTAAATTGATTATCATCTTGGTAAAGCCAATGTAGTGGTTGATGCTTTAAGTAGGAAATTCATGGTAGCCATAAGAGTTATGAATGTCACATTTTAGTTTACGCTTGATAATGCTTTGTTACCCAAAATACAAGTCAAACCTAGTTTGTTATAGCAAGTTAAAGATGGTCAGAAAGATGATCACAAATTGATGAGTGTGATAAGTACCATTCAAGAGGAGAAGCCTATTGAGTATGAAATGAATAGTGATAGTTGTCCTTATTACCATGATAGAATATGCGTCCTAGATGTTGAAGAGTTGAAGAAACAAATTTTGGATGAGGTGTACAATGCTTCTTATGCTATGCATCCTAGTAGCATAAAGATGTATTAGGATTTGAAGTTGTCATATTGGTGGCTCGGTATGAAGAGAGATGTGTTAGATTATGTGACTAGATGCCTTGTCAATATATGAAGGTAAAACATTAGGTTTCATTTGGTTTGCTAAATCTTATAGCAATTCTAAAATGGAAATGGGATAGAGTCACCATAGACTTTGTAATTAGGTTGCCTATGACAAGAAATAAGCTTAATTAGATATGGGTTATGGTGGATCATCTTACCAAGATAGCTCATTTCATACTAGTGAGGGTAGACTATTCAAAGGAGAAGTTTGCTGAGTTGTATATAGATGAGACAATTAGGTTGCATGGAGTGCCATCTTTAATCATATCGGATCGAGACCCACAGTTCACTTTGAGGTTTTGAAAGAAACTTTATAGTGTTTTCGGTACTCAATTGACTTTTAGCACGATGTTCTATCTACAGACTGATGGATAGTTAAAAAGAGTCATTCAGGCAATTTTGTGATACCTGAGTGATTTAAGGTTAAGATATATATGATGTTATGCTTATGACAAAACATATGTATTAGGTGCTTAAAGATATATAGAGAAGTTGTCCTATTGAGTTTAAAGGTAGCTGGGATCACTACCTATCATTAGCAAAGTTTGCCTATAACAATAGTCATCAAGCGAGTCTAGGAATAACTCCTTATATAGAACACCAATATGCTAGATGAGCTCAGTGAAACCAAGCTTATGGAACTAGATTTGATCAAAGATGATAGGGAGAAGGTAAAGATCATTAGGGATAGATTGAAAGCAGCTACTGATAGGTAAAAGTCTTATGTTGATCTCAAGAGGAAAGATAGCTAAGTTTGAGGTTTATGGGCCATACAAAGTGACAGAACATGTGAGACTAGTAGACTACAGACTAGCACTACCACCTGAACTCTAGCAAATTCATGATGTTTTCCACATCTCTATGCTTAGAACTTATAGATATGATTTGACACATCTCCCATTAGTAGGAAAGGTTAAGGTGAGACTAGATCTATCGTATGAAAAAGAACTTATTAGAATCCTAGCTAGAGAGGTCAAGGAGTTGTGAAATAAGATAGTTTCGTTGGTGAAAGTTGCTTAGAAGCATCATGGAATAGAAGAGGCAACATAGGAAATAGAGGCTCAGATGAGAGAACAATACCCTCGTTTATTTGAATCAAGTAATGTTGAGGATTACACTTCTTTTAAGAGAGGAAGTAAAGTAACAAAGTGAAAAATCCTGACTTTTTTGAATAGTACTTTCTTGGGATGAATAGTATTCTTAAGACTCAGGATACACTAAAGTTATCAGATAAAAGTATTAATCATAAAATAATTTTGGGCAAAGTTTGAAACCAATCGAAAGTTATTTGATTGGTTAAAAATGCTAAGAAAGTTTTTACAACAATGTCTTATGAATAGTGACCAAGGCAAAGCTGAACCACAAAATATTTTAAAAGTTGCTCAAAAAATTATAAGAATTATATGACTTGATACTTAAAAATTCTAATTAGTCTAATGGCATAGGAATTAGAATTTTTGGATGTCAGGAAGTATTTTATTTGAATATTGAGAAACATAAAAATGGCATCTTAATTTGGTTTCTTCTATTTTTTGAGCTCCTATTTTTAGAGTGTTATGGAGCCTTAATTAATTTAATTTTTCATGCTTAAATGAGATTAATGGAGTTAAAATGGATGAGAAAAATTGGGAGAAAAATTCATTTAAAATGAATTTTCAAGAAAACTATAAATAGTCAAAATTTTTAGGTCAAATAACAAAAAAATACTCTCCTCCCTTACCCCTTCAAGTCGTCGGCCATAATGAGGGTTTTCCTCCATTTTTGGCCCCTCCACCTCCATAAACCCTCTATTTCTCTCATTTGATGGAAAATATAGTGTCCCATAGCCTTTAGAGGTGAAGTCAAGTGGAGAACTCGAAGGAAACCAAAGGAAATTTCTCGAATTCGAGTTAGGTGAATATTGACACTTTTTCATTTGGGTAAGTGTTTCTAAGAACAAATAATTTTTGTTAATCTAGAGGTGCCCAAGAGTCATTTAATATGGTCATTTATAATTTTTTATGCCCGATTGAATTTATACGAATTTTTCTAAATCGAATATGTAATGGGCAATTATCGAATTGGAGAAGGCTTATGATAAGGGGAAATCGAAGGCTTAGATGAGCTTTATGGCGTATTTTAGATGCATTAGGTATGTATAATTAACTTAACTTGTGCATTTAATGCCTAATCTTTACATAATGTATGTATATAAGTGAATGTACGTATATGTGAAAATGCATTATGTATATGAACAATTGATATCTAAATTATCATTATAGGGTAAGATGAGATATAAATGTATGTTAAAGGATGGAAGAAATGGTAATGGTTTGTGTAAGAGCATAGTGGTGGAATGGCCTTGAGAGTCTATGTGTGTGTGTGTTTGTTGCAATGTATATGTAATTAAGCATACAATGACATTGAATGATGAATTATAACCATGGACATGTGGTATGTTAAATTAGTGTGAAATTACATCATGTATGCATATGTGTGGAGCTTATGGTTAAATGGTCACTTGAGCATCTTTATAGGTATATTTTTGATAATACATGTAAAAAGGCCTAATTAATGGTTTATTAAGGTATTTATACCATATGGAATGTGAAATGGAATATGAAAGAATTATGTATGCATATATGTAAGAATAAATATGTGAATGGAATATGAATGCTTGTATGTATGTAAGTATGCACCATATTAGCTAAAAGTTATACTTTGAGTATTTATGGCATAATGAGAAGATATAAATGGGAAATTGGATATGTTATGAGATGAAAAGCATACTTTGTTTCTTGATGTGCTTTAGCTGAATGGAATGATCACTTGTGAGCATGAATGTTGTTACATGAAAGTGTTGAAATTGTGATTTGAAAATGTAGTTTGAATGGGAATGTGTGTCTATATAGTGGCCAAAATGGCCTATTGGTTCTTAATGTATATATAAGCTTTAAAGTGAGTATAAAATGAAATATATTTGACCATGTGTTGGAAATGGGTTATTAAATATTAAAAATAAGTATGCAAGCATATAATGAGAATATATGGCATATGTGAGTGATTAATACATGTAGCCTTATGCGTAATCATTGAAATAGGGGAAAGAATATAATATTTCCAATTAATTAAATTGTGATAATGCCAATATTAAAATGAGTTATTCTAAAAAGGTAATACAATGGTGAAATTAATAACACATTAAAATAGACCATATGAGTAGCAATCTAGAAACGAATAAGTTAACTGGTCAACTAAGGATAGATAACAGTTGCTAGGGCGCTTCGGTCTGATGTTGGTTTACGGGTCCACTTTTAGTCTGACCCAAAAACCTATAATTTATGATCTTCGATTTCTATACGGGTGTAGCTGCTGTTTAGGTCCCATGGGCCTCTGTACATGATGATCTTGATATCTATATGATATGTGTCTTATTAATATAGGCATTTAAAAGAAAATAATATGAACATAAAAAGAGCTTAAATATTCTCTTGTATATAATGCATAGTATTTGTCATATTGAGTATGCATTATAAAGAATATTTATGCTCATGGATAGTATGTACAAATGTCATGTGGTGTATGATTTATCAATGTTCCACTATGTATGTTAACTTCTCTATGTTTAATGATACATATACATGAGATGAGTTATGATATATATATATATATATATATATATATATGGTATTATGTAAAAGTTATTTCAATTACATCACTAGGAATATCACTTAGCGCATCTTTTTATTTGCAGTGCATAGGTTAGAGGACAATTGAGCCCAAGCCTTGATACATCCTAACAAGCAAAAGTAAACTATTCTTTTGGTATATTTTGTTGTATGTAATCAAATTATGACATGTATAGACCATAAAAAATGCACTCTTATGTTGGATGTAATTAGTTTTGGGCTTAAACCATAGCGTGTTGTAACTATAACTTATATATGGTTTTGTAACTGTATTTTAAACTCTTTAAAACTATTTTATGTATGTTGATGTCTCTTCTTGAGGTTAAGATTGTGTTGATGTTGATAATGGATTTGGAGTGATCAGAAAGATCATAGAGAAGGGGAAATTATTATGAAATGGTTTAGAAGTTTTTTTATTGATTGCAAGTTACTATTCAAAATGTGGGATAGTGCTCGATACAGCCGTTATATTGCCAAAATTTTGGCACAAGGATTCCTAATTTTGAATATGTAACTCAATTTTCAAAAAGTTTTTGAAAACTCATATTTTTATGTACTAATTAAGCATGATAATGTTGTATGATATATGATTGGATAACATGTTATGTGTGCACTCGTTAGTCATGTTCAGTGATTGGATCAGGTAATGGGTATCACACTTTAATGCTAAATCAATCATTGTTTGAAAAATGTTTAATTTAATCAAAATTTCAAGTAAACATATAAGAGATAGGTAAGTTCGATAGCAGTTTGTGTAAACATTCCTTATTTGGGTCTGATAACCAAATCGGGTAAGGGGTGTCACATTTGGTGGTATTAGTGTTTTGATTTAGGCGTTCCTCAGTGTCTAAGGGTTATGTATAAGTGCCATTAGCTTAAAAACTTACATCACATGATAATGTAGTCTTTGCTTATAGCTTGTGATGAGTTAAAATATGCCTCCTACCGAGGAAGAGCTCGAGAGCCATGCTTCGACAACAGTTGGGCAATGAGCTAGTAGAGCTATGTCAGTCGCTAGAATTGATGCTAGGCAAGCATCCTTGGTAGCACAAGTGCCACCGATGTTCTTAAGATAGATGTTAGATCTATTGAGATAGGTCATAGGGGTAGAATATCCACTGCCTCTATTAATTTAGTAGCTACCTCCAGTACTACAAGCTCTTTAGAAGACCTATCTTGAGAGGATCAAGAAGATAGAGGTTGAAGATTTTAAGGATAAAAGTATTATAGATACAAGTGTAGCAGAGTACTAGTTAGACAAAACCACTAGAATTATGCAGCAGCTCAAGTGCACACCAAAAAAAGAGTTATATGTGCCACTTCTTTATTGCAAAAGGAAGCTTTGATAGAACTTAAGAATGAGGTTGACTTGACATGGGATTACTTCTTGAAGGAGTTTTAGAAGAAGTACATATCTAAGCAATACTTGGATGCTAGAAGGTAAGAGTTTGTTGACCTTAAGTAGGGATAAAGTTTAATACCTAAGTACGAGAAGGATTTTGCCATGTTAAGTAGATATGACAAACATATGGTTCAGATAGTAGTTAATAGATGCAAGAGATTTGAGAAGGGGCTCAATCTAGAGATTAAGGTGAATATAGCTCCTATAAAGATTTGAGACTTCTTAACATTGGAATTAGCTTGCCTTGTGGCAGAAGAAGTACAAAAGGAGAAGAGAGAATTCTACTAGAAGAAGAGGTCATATGGTTAGGGATCAGTTAATATAGCCTAACATTCAAACAAGAAGTTCAAAGGGACCCAGTTAAGAGCAACACAATAGACCTAGAAGTAGGGTCAATCTCAGAGACAAGGATAGGGAACCTAGAGTAAGTCAAGATAGCAACAATCTTAAGTTCCAAGTGCTCCAATTACTATAGCTTAGAGCAATTAGTGGCCCAAGTGTCAGATGTAACATAGGAGACACAAGGGAGAGTGCTAGAGATTAAGATCGGGAGTCTATTTTAGAAGTGGTGCGGTAACCTATGTCATTAGGGATTGCCTAAAATAGTTTGAGGGTGGATAAGAATCTACACCTGGATTAGTTAGAGGACCAAAAGAGGATTAAAGTGAGAAGATTGTTAGTACTCAGGGAGTCAGAGCTGAGAGCAGAGGTGAGACTAGAGTGCATACCAGGAATTATGTTATCAAAGCTAGAGAGGAGACTCCATTACGCTACTAGAGCCAAAGAAGAGGCTAACTCGCCTAATGTGATAGTGGGTACCTTTCTTCTCTTTGATTTTGCTGCTTTAGCTTTGATTAATTTGAGGTTTAAACACTCTTATATATGCATACATAGGCATAAGGCTGAGGGTTAGCTTAAAACAACCTTAACATAAAGATTATGGTTAGCAACCCTATAGGTCAACATGTAGTTGTGAACATGATCTATAAAGAATATCCCTTGATAGTACAAGGACATTAGTTTTTGGCCGATCTCATTGAGCTACCTTTTGATGAGTTTGATTTGATTTTAGGCATGTATTGGTTATCCAAGTATCAGGCAATTGTAAATTGTGGTCAGAAGTGGATATCTCTTAAAGCTGATGATAGGACAGAGATAACAGTGATTGGTGAGAGAATGAATTTTCTCCCTAATATGATATCAATCACTATAGCTAGACGGATGTTGAGAAAAGTTTGTCAGGCTTTCTTGGCACATGTTTATAATGTTAGCAAGGGAGAGCCAAATGCTAGTGCAATACCAGTGGTGTTAGAGTATGCAAATGTTTTTCCTGAGGAGTTGCCTGGTTTGCCACTAGAATAGGAACTCTAGTTTAGTATAGAGATTTCACCTAGCACTGCTCTGATATCTATAGCTCCATATCAAATGGCTCTTATAGAGTTAAAGAAGTTGAAGGTTCAGCTGCAAAAGTTGCTTGAAAAGGTTTTATAAGACCTAGTGTACCACTTTAGGGAGCACTGGTTTTTTTTGTTAAGAAAAATGATGGTTCTCTTCAATTATGTGTGGACTACTAATAGTTGAACAAGTTGGCCATCAAGAACAAGTATCCTCTGCCAAGGATAGATGACTTTTTTTATCAGCTTTGAGGAGCTGAGGTGTTTTCTAAGACCGATTTGATGTTTAGTTGTTACCAATTGAGGGTTAAAGAGGTAGATATGGCCAAAATCACTTTTAGAATGTGTCATGACAATTATGAGTTTTTGGTAATGCCATTTAGACTCACCAATGCTCCTGCAGCCTTTGTGGATCTCATGAATCAAGTCTTTTGACCTTTCTTAGATATATATGTGGTGGTCTTCATAGATGATATTTTGGTATACTCGAAAAGTAAGGAAGAACATGAATAACATTTAAGAATAGTTCTTCAAGTTCTGCGAGATGAGAAGCTCTATCCCAAACTTAGTAAGTGTGAGTTTTAGCTTAGTGATGTGTCTTTCTTAGGACACATAGCTTCAGCAGAAGGTATCTGAGTGGATCTAAGTAAGATACAAGCTATTATGGAGTGGAAGCCACCCAGGAACACAATAGAGATTAGAAGTTTCCTTGGTTTGGTCAGATATTACAGATGGTTTATTAAGGGTTTCTTTTTGATTGCAACACTTATAACTCAATTGTTAATGAGGGATATGAAGTTTCAATGGGATGACTTGTCATGCCCCAACTTTCAATCTAATTTACTAACACATAAAGTGAGAAATAAAGGAAACTATGGGAAATAAAATTGATATACAGATTGAGTAGAGTCAGTTGGTATGAACAACAGAGTGAAAATTGATTAAAGGACATAACGGTCATTTTCTAAATTGTTAAGGGCAATTCTGGAAAAGAGTAATTTGAGGCTTATTAATAAGTGGAACATGTATGGAAGAGGTAGAAGCATGAAAATAACATAAAAGGAATGCAGAAGTGTGAAAAAGAATGAGGTTCAGGATTCGATTTTAGTGAATAGTAACATCGGGCTGTGAATAGTATTACCTGGGCCCAGTTGCGTTTACAGTACTAAAAATAAGTACTAATTAAAAGACAGTGTGTGGTGAAATTTAGGAACAATTTGAAGTCATATAAGTGGTTAAATAAGTAGAAGAAGTTTGAATTGTAGTGTCTCGATGAATAGTAACTTGATTTTAGATGAATAATAAAATATCTAAAATGAGCTCAAAAAAATCTAAAAATAGCATAACTTAATGGTAAAAATTCTAACTAAGCCAATGGTATTGATGTTGGAATTTTCTGACCAGGGAAAATAATTTATTTAAGTTAATTAAAATAGTGATTTATTGGTTCAGTAGGTTTTGCTCAGTCAAAAATTACAAAATTCAAGAGAATCATTAATTAAAGTATTTCTGAATTTTTGGAAACAAGATTGGAATTTTTTGAAGCCTCCATAATTAAAATTAAATTTTTGTGCACTAAAATACCCTAGAATTAATCCTAAGCATTGGATTTTAAGTGAATTGATCTTGGCAATTGAAGGAGGGGTATAAAAGGGGTGGAAACCTCTAGATTTTATGTAGAGAATTCTTAGCATCATCCTCCTCTTCCACCCCTCAAACTCAGAATTTTCCTTCTCTCACCATAAAAATATTTTTTTCTCTCTCCTCTCCCCAAAAATGCATCCATAAACCCAAACCAAAGGTGTAAAATCTATCTAACATCTTTATAAAGCCTAAAAATGATGAAAAACAAGCTAAAACAAGGAAGATTTAGAGGAAATCAAGTATAGAGGAATATGAAATTTTTAATGTCATATTATGATGAGTTGGTTATTTTTAAGGTTATAAATTTTTTAGGTTATTTTAGGAGCCAAAATAAGTGATTATAATGTTGGTTTGGAGTTTGGAACAAGTGTGGGTTTTTTATGAATTTTTCTAATGAAAATTACATTATGTTTATAGTGATTTTTGGTGGTGAGCATGGGATAAGCAAATCAATGGTGTGGAAGGCTAATTTAGAGGCAAATGAACTTATGAGTAAGTGTATTCAAAGAAATATATGCCTATTTGTGTGATTGATGAATTTCAAGTATATATATGTGTGTATGGAAATTG
>CANXYI011590915.1:0-10171 GCA_948208565.1 Hura crepitans | reverse complement strand
TGAAAGAGAGGGATTGGATAGAGAGAACTTGACTTGAGAAACTTGTGGGAGATGTTGTTGATGCAACAAATGGAACTGTGATTCTTGTTGTTATGTCTGCTAGTCCAATTGATATTAGCTTTGCCTTGAACAAGAGCATGATTGGGCCGAGCTGGCTATTGAAGTTTGGCAAACGAAAGGAAAAAGTTATTCATCATGGCGAGTTTTAAATAATATTTTTTAGTCAAAATTTTATTTTTTTTTTACTATTATTGCATTTTCATAATAAATAATATTTGTTTTAAAAGTTGTTTCATAATTAATATTGAAGAAAAACTGAAGCAATATAAACAAAAATATTTTACTTTTTTTTTCAAAAATTAAAAAAATAAAAAATCAAATAATACCAAATATCATAGTTATTTGAATTTCAGTTTTACCCTTGTTCATAATATATGGGATGCATTTAATTGTGAGATTGAGCTGTATAAATGAGATTATTTATTTTCTTTTGAAGAAATTGTAAATTTTATTGGCAAAAAACATAATCTCATCTAATTTTATCCTAAAATTTGTATAAATATTATGAATTCATTTTTTTCTTTTTCATTATAAAGTGTTTTATACTTTTTTACTCTAAAGCTTAAAACATAAATAAAGTAATACTTTAAAATATAATTAAACTAGATTTTATGTTCTAAAATATGACTACTTATATATATACGTGGATAAAAATTATAATACATCACTTTTTAAAATATTATATTAGATAAATATTAAAACTATATTATTCTTATTTAATATATTCATATAGTACATTTTTAATTTGAATTTAAATATATTTAATTTTTGTAATTATTTATAATAATGTTATGCTTTTTTTATTTTTTGTATTTATAAGTATTATATTTAATTTACGTTACTATTTTTAAAAAATTTTAATAATTAACAAAAAAAAGACTAATAATTAATCTATTTAAAAAGGCCGAAATCAATAAATTGATTACTTAGTGTTAATAAACTGATTAATTACTTATAATTTTTAAAATTTTATATTAATATATTAATTTTTATTTTAATAATCGAAGACAACATGCGTTGCTCCAAAACTTTTTAAGTGCCGCCAGGGACATCGTTCTCCGATGAAACAAGTGGCGTCTTTATTGTCTCCTAGCCGCCCCGCTGCAGCACCACCGTTGATCCCCGACGCCATACCGCTGTTTGAACCCTAAAGATATGGGCTTTGTATCAATTTTCGACGCTCCAAATCTTAGGAGAGAATTTGAGGAAGCAGGCATAAGTCTTCGCTTCATCCCTTTAATTTGGAAGTATGAACTCGTACTTTAATCTTACTCTTCCTGTTTTTCTGTTACTTACACGCATTCACGTAGTTTTGTCATTCGGAGAAGGAGAATTAAGGATTATTTTTTTCCTCCTTTTGTGTTCGATAATGAAGGTATGTGATGAAGAACCCTGATTGTGAGTGGCAAGATATACCCAATTTGCCCTCAGCTGCATATTTACTCCTAAATTCGAAGTTCACAATTCTAACTTCCACTCTTCACTCTGTCATTGAATCAAATGATGGGGTTACCATCAAACTTCTGATCAAGCTTCAGGTACTCTCTCTATCTTTAAAATGGTGTTACACGTTGCTTGTTTTTATGCTATCTTGGCCATTTTTGTGCATCTTTATTTGCTTTCAAATTCTATGATTTTTTCAAAAGAACATCTTGCTTTTAAAAGAATACCCATAGGCTACTTGTTGATGAAAGTTTTAGCCTCCTTTTACACTCCAATTGAAGTATTCTTCTTTACTAATTGTATTTCTTGGAGATTTTCTTATAAATAGAAAATCAACATAACTTAAACCAGTTAAAAATAAGTGCTTGTACTTGTGCATTGTTGTTGGTTATTGTTAATTTGTGGCTTGCTTTATCATTCTGGTTAGAATGGAGCATTCGTAGAAGCTGTTATTATGAAGTATGACACTCGTTTGGGAAAATATGGTGGCAAATCCCGTCCTGGTGGTTTAAGGTCAACATTGTGCATATCATCCCAGGTGAGATTATTGCTTAAATATCATTAATAAATACTTAAAGCTTCAACTCTAGAATATTCTGATTGATTCCATTGTTTGATGTAACTTTAGTTAATTGTTAAGTGAAGTCTGTCTCTTGGCCATGTGCATAAAGGACAATGACATTCTCTCTGTTTTCATGATTTTTGTGCATACTTGCTTTTATCCACTTTTGAATTTAATAGAGGCCTGTAGATAGATGCTGGTTTCAACTCTTTTTTTGTTATAGGTTGGTTGCAAAATGGGTTGCAAGTTTTGTGCAACTGGAAGCATGGGATTCAAAAACAATCTTTCAGCAGGAGAAATCATTGAACAATTAGTCCATGCATCTCATTTATCCCAAATTCGGAATGTAGTTTTCATGGTGAGTAACTTTTACTTCCTCCAAAGTCCAAACATCACTTTGTTGTGTGGTTGCCATCTGGATTAAAAAGTACAAGTTAAAAAAAATTCATGATTGTCTCCAAATTCTTTTTGTTGCTATCTACATTTTGCCCCATTAAGCTGGATGCAAAAGGAATATAGGCATATTGGTATAGACTTTACTTTTATAAGGAACATATTGCTGTGATATTGATATTGAAATTAGGGATACCAATAGTGACAGCACGGCCAACATGGTTATTTACTGTTAAGTTGGCAAAATTGTTGTTGTTCAATGATTTCTGGGGTCGGGTTGGAGAGGCAGGAGTATTGGCAGTAGCAATGATTAGAGAGAATGTTGTCTGTTGCCTGGGTGGGCTGGTATGAGTAATGGTAGTTGCAAGAGTAAAAGCATTGGCTAAGCCTTAATTTCTTCCAGGCGTGTGGAGGGGATTTTATTACATAAATCATAGATAAGAGCATATGTCCTTGTGTGCCCATTTGTTAGATGTTTCTGTAGACAAGGGAGGGCAGTTGGTGTTAGTGGTGGAATGGTTTTCAATGTAGCATCTCTAAGGTTGTTCCATACATTCACTGGTAATAGTTCAGCATCATAAAAGACTTATAATGCTGGAATTTTTTGTTATGGACTTTCTCAAAGCCACCATCATTTTATGGCCTAGAACAGTTTTTTCACCCCTAACCTTCTGATAGGTAAAAGTTTTGGCTGAGATATTCTACTTTTGTGTTCAGGGCATGGGAGAACCATTGAATAATTATACTGCCTTGGTGGAGGCAATCCGTGTTATGCTGGGACCTCCATTTCAACTGTCACCAAAGAGAGTAACTGTATCAACTGTATGTATATCGGATCATGTTCATTTTTTTCATTGTTTATCTTTTGTCTCCTATCATTTTATTACTTTTATAGTTCTACTCACAGTTTAGCTGTTGAAATTTTTTTCCCAAAGTGACAGCATTTGATATTCCTGGCCTTTAATTTGTTGGTGTCTTGGAAATTTTAATTGCAGTAGGATTTTGAAGATAGATTTCTTAATGCCTGTATTTCCCGAAAATTTCTTTATTTTCTACTTGTAAAAGAGGTATATAATATCGTGAAAAAGCCAGATACCTTAACCAAACCATCTTATAAGTTACGGGTTGCATTGTTTTAGGAACTTGAGATATGGTAAGAGCCAATATTTTCCCATAGTATTGATTGTTGTTATAAGCAGGTTCATTGCCCTCAAAATTTTATGTCCTTTGATTTGTTCATGATGTGCAATTCAAGAATATTGGGAGGGTAAGCTGAAGTTTCTTCTCTTTTTTGGGCTCAACTTGCCTAGTCTTCTCTTTTTTTTCTGCCTCTTGACTTTCTTCCATATAATTGACATGATTTTCAAAATTCTGTTCCAAAAATGTTCTCTAGGGGGGAAATATATAAAGGGTTAATAGTCAAACATGGTTTATGAATATGGGAAATGGTTGATTTACAAGCATTCCATGATCTAATATTCTTTAGGTAGGGGTCATCCACGCTATTAATAAGCTTCAGAAGGATCTTCCTGGTTTGAACCTGGCTGTATCGTTGCATGCACCGGTTCAAGATATCCGCTGTCATATAATGCCTGCAGCTCGGGCTTTTCCTTTAGAGAAACTCATGGACGCACTGCGATTGTATCAGAAAAATAGGTAAACGTTGGCTATTCCTGTTTCTCTCTGTAATAATTATCTGAACTTATATTTCTTTGCAATTTGTGCTCTACTATTTGCTCGTCGTCATTTTCAGTCAGCAGAAAATTTTTATCGAGTACATAATGCTCGACGGAGTAAATGATGAAGAGCAACACGCGCACCTGCTCGGAAAACTGCTAGAGAAATTTGAAGTGGTGAGCTATTAAACATCATAGCAATCAAAATTTTTGAGCCTGATATTATCATAAACATTCCACAAAGTATTCATGCCCCATGAACTATTTTCCTTGACATGTCGTTGGCATGAATTCTTCGGTTAGCTAAACTGTAAATGGTTTCATATTCACAAAGTTTTCTTCTACGTTCAGCCACTCACTTAAAAAATGCTCTGTCCAAGCAGGTTGTGAACTTGATACCTTTCAATCCAATAGGAAGTTTGAGTCAATTCCGAACCAGTAATGAGGAGAAAGTATCGAGCTTTCAGAAGATACTTAGGGGTGTGTACAACATTCGGACAACGGTCCGTAAGCAGATGGGTCAGGACATAAGCGGTGCTTGTGGTCAGCTAGTTGTTGACTTACCTGATAAGAGATCTACTGAGGTCACAGGCGTATTAACTGACATTGAAGATCTTCACCTTAGATAAACTTGTTCGCTGTAGAATCTATAGAATCTTTTCCAGCTTTCTTGGAAATTTTTCTTCTCCTCTTCGTATTGCTCATTATGGCATTTAATGCAAACAAAAGTTAAAAAACTATGTTATGGCTTAATAGAAACAACAATGCAACACTAACAAGAAAATTTAGAAAAATGATTTTGTACAAACTTAAATATTTTAATCATGATGGATTGAGGTTAGATCAACACTTCAGAATTATGTATCTTAATCATGTACTTTTCTTTAATACAAAATATAAATACAAATCATCTCTTTTCCGTGAACATTATTCAAAAAGGAAAATAGAAATAAATGAGCAATATTGTAAAATATAAAATAGAATATAGGAAATAAATATAAAATATTAGGACCAGGGATAAAATAATATTATTATATAATATAAGAAATATAGAAAAACAAAAAATAAATGTACAGTTCGAGTAATTATTTTTTTTCTCTAGTCTTACCGTTTATTAATCTACATTTTATCTTTTTTAATTTTACCGTTCTTCTGTAATTTTCACTTACAAACATCTGCATGTCCTCTCTGTAACTCTGTTGCACTGAAGCAGAGAGATATCAGCCCTAGTTTTACATAGATCTCTATCTTCTACTTCTTAGCCATGTCACGACGAGAACGATCCGGCCGCGATCCTTATTCTAGACGGCACCGTTCTGGCTACGACAGAGAACCCAGGTGCTGGTTTCCTTCTTTTTCTTCGTACATTTTCGGCTTTATGGGTTTAAAGAGTTTTTTTTTTTTTTTTGGATATTGAGTTTTAGCAAAGTATAAAATTTTGATATGTTGTATTTGCTATTGATCTTTTTACGTAGCAAAAGATACGCCCTTTCGGGTGCTTTCCCTTGAAGTCTATCAAGGGTCTTGATTGTTTTGCAGAACCGACATTGCAGGATTCTTGAAATTGAATTTGTTGGACTTAGTTTTCTTTTCGGATTAATAATTTCTATGTATTACTCTGAAATTGTTCAGGTCTGAGATCTGAGTTTTACGTTTTGCAGATTGTGTTGTTGGTTCCAGTAGTCTGTTAACGTTCTTTTGTTAATTGATAAAAGAGGAAAATTTCGTTAAATCTCGTTTCTTTTTTAGTGCTGACGACTGTAGGTAGGCATGTTAAAAGAATTCCTTCCTTCCCGTTCTCTTTTTGTGGCAATTGGAGAGAGAATATTTTAATCATGACCTGCTTTCCTCGTCTTATGAACTGATTCAACTGAAATTGATTATTGGCTCAGTGTTTCGAATGAGAGTTGTAGACGTCCATTATGTAATCATGAAATTGTTTTTTTCTTTTCTTTTTTAATTTGGCGATTAGGAATCATAATGTGGCTTACTTTTCTGTGGTTTGGCATCAGCCCTAAGAGGTCTAGGAGGGACGGAAAGCCAGAGACAGAGAAAGTTCGTAGCACCACTGACTTGAATTTTGAAGATAATAATGGTCGAGGTCAGAAGCATCGCCGCAGGCTGCAAGATGCATTGCCTCTTGAGGCTCCTTCTGCTCTTGATTCCAAGGTAGAGTCTGGTGTTGTAAGCAAGGATTCTGACAAGAAATCCAATGGACATGATGAAGGCAACAAGCGCATATCTGATCCAACTGAAGTACCTCGGTCTCGATCTTATATTCAGGTGTTCATTTCTTATGAGTATTCCCCTGCTTTTAATTTTTTATTCATATAGATAGATAGATAGATAGTTTCGATTCTGCTATAGTTGCAAACCTCGGAAAAGAGCCTAACGTACAACTCAATTCAATGAAAAACTGAATTTTTCTGAAGTATTATGTTCATTATAACAGATAATAGTAGAGTCTAAATTTAAATATAATATCAATTTGAATTGAATTTCCTGAGGTCCTATGCATTTTGTATGACAAATAATAGAGAACTACAAATATCCATGAATTTTTCCAAAAAGTTGAAGCACCAAAGTTACACAACTTGGTTTGAACTCTACTTCAGGTATGACCCTTGTGCATTGTTTTAAGTGTGGGGATACAAATTAGGTCGGATAGTTTATCATGGCCAGATTGATCAGTTTTACTTACAAATGAGTGGTAATATTTCTCTATATCTTAATTACTTGGTTTTCCTTAAGTCTATGCAAACCTTTTCTTCTGGGCTGATGTAGCGGCATTGTTCCGGCCCATGCCTTGGAAAGCCTCCATGTATATAACAATCTTAGGCTTGCGTGTGCATTTCTTACAGCATGATAAGCATGGTAATGCTGCGCAAATTGGTCGAAACTTTGGTCGGAGGGCAACCAGTGGTGAGTTTCATTTATTGTTATTTTCTTTTCCTTTTCTTGTTACTTCAGCAGTCCATTTCTAGTTTTCACTTTGTGCTGCATTTTGCTTGTTGCGCAAGTACTTGTCTTTTAGATCGTGTGTCAAACAATGTAATTTTTGAAGGTAAGATATTTGTTCACTGGTTTGTTGGATACACACACTCCGGCATGCATTCTCTTTTGTAAGGATAACAAATGTCTAATGTTCATTTTTCCTTTCTCAAAACTTAACAAAGTCTCCTTGCTTTTTTATTTTTTGTTTTCTATTCCCTAATTGTGTAATTATACTGTCTGAGAAGTCTTCTTTAGCACTCCTCTGTTGAGCTTCGATAGTACTCCTGATATGGCAAGGTGATCCCTGTACTTTCTGAGTCTCATGCCGTGTTAGCCACGTAATTCATGTTGGGAAGCAATAGTAGGAGGAAAACACGACTAAAAGCAGAAGCCAAACAAGGAAAAATCCACCTATTCCCCCTTTTATGATATGTCATGGAATGAGCTTGATTGTTCTCCATATTACTTACTGCTATCCCCTGGTGGAGCAACTACTCTTACCTTCCTCAAGAAATCTTATTTTCTAATCTCATTAGATGTTTAAGCTACATATCTTGGCCAACCTTACTCCCTTACCATTCCTTCTGTAAGTATGTTGATTTATCCTACTCTGTTCCCTCTGCAAAAGTTTTGTTTTAGGTTGGCTGTTGATTTTGTTTTTTGGACATTGTAAATTTACTTTCTCCTCAAGTGAAATATCACTGCTATCATTTCTGCATACGAGGTCTTATGCTTGGAACTGAGGTACTTAGAACTCAACCCTTGCATCAATATGGGTGAATAAAAGGGAAGGAAGAGGAAGAGGAGGGTGTACAACCCCTATTATCGTTTATTCCCCTTATATAAGATGAAATATGTTTTACCTCAAATTTCATCTTATAGAAGGCAATTTATTTTTTGTTTTCTTTATTTTGCCCCCTTTTTCCTAATTAAAACTGAATTTATGGTCTTTTCTGCTTTTTACTATTTCCTATTTCCTTCTCTTATTATTCTATTGGTTTCCATACTCAGTAGGGAAACAATTTTCGGTCTCCTCCTTCATGATGTTGCATTGAGTTTTCTCTTTTGCTATGCCAGAACATTGTTATCCAAATCTCAGATGATATTGTTGATATTGTACCTGATTCAATTGGCTGGAAGCTTACCTTATTCTATGTCAAACATGATCACCTACTGTTTGTTTCTTTCATAGATAGTAGATGGAGGGATTCAAAGGACGACCAAACTGAAAGGCATCTGAACAAGTCATCACAATATGATTCACAGCAGAAAGATGAGAGATCACTAGCTAAGGAGGATGGGAGTGATGTTTGGCGTCATGATGCCTTTTACAAAATGGAGGCCGACCCAGCACCACCGGTGAGGAAAAGACCTGCATTTAGGGAGAAGAAAATCCCAGTGGATCCAGAAAATGCTGAAAAAGCTGCTGCTGAGCCTGTGAGGCCAAGTCATTCAGATCGAGCTGTGCCATCAAATGAGAGAAGGGGTGAAAGAGACCGTATTCCCCACTATTCAGCTAGATATGAAAGGCCATTGACTGGTGATAGGAGAGCACAGAGGGGTGGCCATTTGTCTAGGGAACAATATAGTAGCAGTGGTGGTGGCAACTACTGGGGACGGGAGAGATTAGGTGGAAGGCAAGGTTATCGCCCAGGAGGTAACCGAGCAGAAAAATGGAAGCACGATTTGTTTGATGAAGCTAACAAGAGTCCACCTAGAAAGAACGAAGAGGATCAGATTGCGAGAGTTGAAGCACTCTTGTCTTCGTAACTACAGAGAAGGAGCCCTAGGTCTGCCATAGTTTATCTAGGGCCAGATATTTTAACTTATACCAGAGTAGGAACTTGGAATTGGACTTCCTTATGCATGACTTGATTTCTTGCTGCAACCCAAATGAATTTAACTCCGTTCAGAGACTTGAAATTTGTTATTTGCCATATATATTTCCATGCTTGCAGCTAATTTTCAGTTTTTTGATACCTCGTCTCTGATGCAAGTTACATTCAGTCACTAGTGTAACAATGCTTAATTACATTTCTTCAATAAGCCATCGCCAATCAGCCAAAGATCATGTCAGAGAACAAGCACATACTGCTCAACACCATAATCAGACCAGAGCGATGCTTTAGGCAAATAACAGTAACCTTTGAATTTCAGCCTTCCCAACTTAAACGATGGACTGTTTTAAGTGGCAGATCATGAAATCAATCTCGAAGTTTGAACCTGGTGCACCATTTTACTAGAAGCTCTTGAACATCAGCATCCATTCAAGTTTCTATACCTCCCCATACCAACATATGAGCAAGGTCCTCAATTGTTGAACCAGTCACTTCATGCACTTCATACAAGTACAAAAATAGTAGAAACAAGTCATGTAAAACGATGTGGATCCATCTAATTTGATGAATGCCTTTAGCCAATTCTTGAAACTGATGTAATTGATTCATTTGAATACTTTCTTATACGCAAGAGTATAATAAAATCTGTCTATATCATCATCATTATTGGTGTGATTTCATCATGCATGTTTCATTCTTGAGAATTCTTTTGTTTCAGACAAGTGAATATTACCTCAAAACGATCAATTGTACAATTGAAGAGTGTAGTCTGATTACTTTTTCTCCATATCTTTCAAATTTGAAAAACTGTTTATTATGAGGGGAAAGAAAATATAAAAAGAGAGGTATTTTGAAATACCTCATTCTCTTCACATTCATTCCCTCTTCCCAGTTACCAAACTCGAACCCGCGCTGATGAGCTTAGCAGTAGCGCCAAAACCCAACAAGCTTAGGGCGGCTGGTGGCAAGCTATTGACCCAATTTTCCTTTTTGTTGGGAAAAAATTCTGATACATCAGCAAAAATTCTTAAATTCGGTTTGAATCAATTTATTCGCGAATAAAGTTCTTTCAGCGCTGATTTTTTTCATTCACATATTCGAATTTAACGAGACTTCCTATATACGGATTGGTGAAAACCAGACCATTATGACCATGGAGAATGGTATGTAACTATTGTTACTAATTACCTCTTTTCTTGTGAAAT